>MPUH01000839.1:0-32414 GCA_001970955.1 Stentor coeruleus | reverse complement strand
GTTAATTATTGCCCCTGAATATCTGAATTTGCTATCAAAATTCACTGAAATATCCAAAGCACAGACAGTTGACTCAAGATTTCGCTTTTTTTTCACTGATCCCATTATATGTAGTAGCTGAATACCTTTGTGAATACAGTCGAAAAGATTATTTTGGCCTTCAGTTATAAGGTCCTGGGAGGAAATTTCGATTATATAGTCCAAAAAGTGAATTGTATTAAAAGTTTTACCTGAACCTGATGCTCCAAGCATTGTTATGACCTGGTTTTCTTGTGTGTCTTTTAAGGATGTGTATGCATTTGAACCTACAAGATAAGGATGAGGACGGTCTTGTTTTGACTTATTTCTAGCTTCTTTAGAAAAATACCTGTCGCCAGGATAGTCGCAGTTTATTGCTAGTAAGTTATTGTTAATCATTGTATAGGGAATCCCAAAGTTCATTCTTTTGTTAAGACAGTTAAAAATCCCTTGTTCGCTGTGTTAATTTATGTCTAATAAATTACTGCTTTCTTTTAAAAATGTGTTTGGGATGTTTTCACTTACGCTTTTTGAATTCTCGAAATAGTCTTTTGCTATCTCATGAGCTGTAAACTTTTTCTGTTGTGTGTGTTGCAGAAACATCTTTTTCACTTCCATTTATAGTTAGTTGTGATAGGATTGGAGAAAATTCATGAAAGAAGGATTTTTAAATTACTGAGAAATTTTTCAATGAAAATTTTATGTCCTGAGGATGCATTTTTGATAAAATATGTGGCCATAACCCTAAAAATGTAAAATTTTCAATAATTTTTGTAATTTGGAAATTTAATCAGTTTAGGATTAGATATAATATGTTTTGATATGCTATTTTAAATAATTTACCTAGGTGAGGCTTATAGATCCAAGGTGATACAGCATATGATGCTTTTGTTTTGCCTTTCCTGGGTTCGAAAATAATGAGTCATTTGAAGGTCACTAAAAAATAACAGAACAATATTAGTCAAATAAGCTTTGATAAAAGATTATAGAAGTTATTTATACCTTGAAATATACTTTAAAGAAATATGGAAGAAATGATAATAATAAAATTTGAAGACCATCACATCCAAATCCAAATTCTTATGATTGAAAGCTTGCAAAATTTAGCAAAAGTTAATGTGGAGGAGGGAAGAGCTTTTTAAAGAATCATGATACTATAGTTAAGAATAATAAAAGAATAGCTATGCATAGCTATTACTACATAAATATTATCAGCACTTATAATTAAGCTATTGAAAACATAGAATGTAAGGTTGACGAATATAAGATATAATAAACTAGTTAGCAAGGTTAAGCTTTTTTGCAACTATCGGACCTAAAACTGTAAAAGCGATAATATGAGCAAGACCAAAACTCAGTCCTCGAACCATTGGGAGTACTACATAGTTTTTGATTGTCTCGGTATACGATTCTTCGTTATCTAGGTTTTCGCCTTCCATACTTTTATTATTCTTATTCTTGTTTATATATATGCTAGAAATAAGGCTTTATATACTCTGAATTTCAAGTGATTTTTATTAATGAATTTTAATAGATATGAATATCAATTATTTTGCCTTAGATATTTTGATAAATTTTTCTGACTATTGATTAGTTGCATTGACAATTATACTATTTTGTATAAACTTTACTATCTTTTATAATATAAGCAGATTTAATTGTTGATATTGATTTTATGAACAATTTATAATATTATTTTGCTGGATTTTATTTATGCAAAAACAGTTTATCTATGCAGAAGATATTAGAATAAAAAGTAATAACTCAAAGATTATACTTAAAATGCTTTGTAAAATTTTACAACTTTGCATGCAGTATTATGCATTACAATTATTAAAGACTTAAATTTAATTTCAACTTAGATCAAAAAAAATTCTAATTTTCTCTAGCCCAATTTTAAATTTTTTTAATTTCTGTATAACCTCAATACTACAAATAGCTATCATATAATCGCACTTATAAATTTCTGCTGTTAATACTAAAATTTATCTGCTGCATGTAAATTATTTTCCCTTTATTCAAAACTACTTCTACCGTAAATTTGTGAATATTTATTTTTTAACCAATACACTTTCACATCAACACCAAATATACTATTCAACTATCTTTCTATTCTTCTATCTTTTTCCATTATTATTATGCTAGGACTCGAAAATTATACCGTTCTTAAAACCCTAGGATCAGGGTCCTTCGGTAAAGTAGAGTGTAAACTGTAAATAGTGGCTGAGCATTCAATAACAAAGGCGAAAGTGGCTATAAAACTAATCTCAAAAAGTAGTACAAAAGATCCATCAACCGAAATCAAAGTGAAAAGAGAAATAAAAATCCTCAAAAAATTCAATCATCCCAACATAATCCGACTGTAAAGATTATCTAGTTATGAAGTATCAGAAAACACGAAATACACAATTTTAGTTATGGAGTACGTCTCAGAAGGAGAATTTTATAGTCTCATTGAGCGAAGAGGGCGTTTTTCAGAAGAAGAAGCAAGGAATTACTTCAGACAAATAGTCTCAGCTGTAGATTACTGTCATTCTCATCGCATTACACACAGAGATATAAAACCTGAGAATTTGTTAGTAGACAAAGGGAATATATTGAAATTATGCGACTTTGGTTTATCAAATTTTCTCAGAGATGGGGAATTTCTAAAGACTTCATGTGGGTCGCCTAACTACGCTTCTCCAGAAGTGATTTCTGGAGAAAAATACTGTGGTCCTCAAGTTGATGTTTGGAGTATGGGTGTTGTCCTTTATGCAATATTAGCAGGAAGCCTCCCTTTCGATGAAAGTAACATCACAAATTTATTTAACAAAATCAAAAGTATCTGCTAAACAGGTGGTAGATTCTCGATTCCATACAACTTTTCAGATGAAGTTAGTGATTTACTTAAACGCATGCTCACACCAAACCCAATTCTCAGAATCACATGTAGTCAAATTATCAATCATCCCTGGTTCACAAAATATTCGACCCTTCCTCCTTTTATTTATGTTTCTTCAAGGAATATTGACCATCATATTATTGAGAAATGCTTAGAATACCATGAATTTGCATCTTATTCACATAGACAAGCTACAGAATTTGTAAAGAATTCTGTACAGCATCCGATTGTTGCTACTTATAATATACTTTTAGATGTAGAAAGAAAAAGTAAAGCAATAGAAGATAGCAGATGCGTAGTTTATAAAAGTGTTAAAAAAGTTAAAAAGGAAAATAAAATATACAAAGACTATGGAAAAGAGCATAATAATTGGGTTTTTGGATTTAGATGCAATCTTAAAGCGAGGACATTAATGGAGAAGCTGTTTGAAGCTTTGAAAGATGCAGGACTGGAATGGAAAATTATTGATAATTTTTTTATTAGGACCAGGAATGCTAGTGACACAGAACAAAATGATAGAACAATTAATGCAATTATAAAGTTTGATGTGAAGATATACAAAGTAATGGATATTTAGTATGAGGAATGCTATGTTCTTGACTTTGTCAGAAAATCTGGAGAACTGTTTACTGTTATGGAAGTCATTGGGAAGATTTATATGGCACTTAGTTGTGAATAAGTGATTTACTGGGAATACTAGTAGATAATATTAAGAGGTATGAGGATCGTAAATTAGGGTTCTAGGTAAATGTGAGATTTTTGAATTTTAGTTTGGAAGAACGCAGAAAACTGCGAGAAAATGATGTATGCATAAGAGTATATTATGACGGATATGATAATTGATGATATGAGGAAAAAATAAGATTGATAAGGATTTAAATTACTACTTTTAATTTAAAGTAAAATTTCAATAATAAAGAGATATTTTATAGATGTTTAGAATTTCAAAGCAATAAAGGGAATGATGCTATTTGTTTTTACATTATTAGCTGATTGGTTTACTAGTTTTTGCCTTTTCTATGTTATTGTGTTTATAAATTGATTTGTCATAATCATGATATTTGAACTCGAAATTATGATACCAATTTTAACTCTTAAAAACTTATTTTCTTTCATAATTTAATAAATGCAGTAGTTATTTTACTATAATAAAAATCATATTAACTTTTATTACTTGAGAACAGTCAACCCTAAGCAATCATAATAAATAATGATTATAAATAAAGTATAAATCTTATTGTGAAAGTAATCTTTAAATTTTCACATTTATCATCCTATATATTAAAAAATATTTAATGTTTTTCTAATCCCAAATCCGACTCAAGCATCATCATCCAAGCGATATTTAGGCTTAGAAATATAGTTTCCACGCTTGGAAAAATAAGATGAGTGTCGAGATGTTTTAGGACTAGGCTTATCATAAAATTTCACTAAAGAAGTCCGCAAAGGAAGGCAAAGCGATGTATCTTCACCTCTTCGATATGATCGAGACAACGATCCTAAAATAGAATCTTTAGGTTTAAGTTCAATATGCACATAAGATCTTGGAGTCTGTAAACAAGGCTCATTTTTGATATTTGAAAGCACTGCATTGTGTGAAAATAACCCATTATGGTATTTAAGGGACATATTGTGTAGGTAGGTTGATCTTCGATTAACCCACCCCTAGCTAGTACAGTAGCAGTCTCTTAAGCCCTTGCAAACTTCCGTTCCTTCAGCTGTCAGCATTCAATACTTAAATCAGAAAGCAACACTGGATAATTTAATAATCCTTCTCTTATTATTATTTAGGATTTCGCCTATCATTCTAAACCTTATAGAGCATTATATTTTGATTACTAGTATGTTTAAATTTATAAAGCTCTGGATAATATGAAAAGCCATAAGGAACAAAAAAACTTTTCCAGGTGGATGCTTGGAATCATCAGTGCAACGACTTTTGTCATTGGTCCTATTATGATGGGTCTAGGCTATGAAGCTAGTAAGTTCGGTATGGATGTGCTTATTGCTGATCGAGCTTTAATGGGAATGGGAGGTATAGTTTGCCTTTTGAGTGTTGTGTCAATAGTGGGGACAATCTCATCTAATGGTAAAGTTCTCCAATTTGCTTTTTATTCATTGATTATTCTCGTGATTTTTGTCTCAGTGTTCTCTACTGGCGCTTGGATGATGATAGGGGATATTGAGAATTACATAGACCGTAACTGGGAAACTATAAGACTAATAGCTCCAGACTATAGTATGATAGAGTTTAAAATACATGCTGAAAGTGAAATTCAGTCTCTTGTGAGCTTTTCTTTTATAATGATGTTTCTAAGCATTCTCTGCATAGGGACTATAGGCATAATGATACCCAAGAAAATCAAAAAATCCTTACTTCCAGTCACAACTCTAATATTATCGATACTTGGCAGCGCTCTTGTGGCTATAAGTATCTATTCTAGAAGGCATTCAAATTATACTCAGTTGCCGTTGTGGACTAATTACGTATTTACGCTTATAGGATTTACTGTTATGGGACTTGGAGTTTTTGGTTATCGGTCGTATTTACACTCTAACAGGATGAATATCATAATATACTCTATCATACTTGGTTTTGCTTCTCTTTTTCTTATTGTTGCTGGGATTGGGTCGATACTCTTATCTGATTTAGTAGAAAAAAACATCAAGGATAATTGGGAGCATATTAATAGCAACTTGTCTGCCGCAGGATATGAAGTTGATATTGAAGATTTTATAGGGATTATCAATAGTAGCTTTAAGATTGGAGGACTCTTTGGTGTTGTGAACTTTGTCTTTTTTATCTTGGCGTTTGTCGGGGCAATTTTATACATTGGCTTACTTAAGAATTAGGGTTGTAGTTTAGAAAAATAAATGTTGATATAGAAATCGCTTTGGTTAAAGACCAACCATATGCTCTATATATATTTAAACGGATCTTTAGATGTGATTTTATTACCTAATTACATTATAAGCATTATCGCTATTGAAGATTATTCAAATTATGAATGATATTAAACTATAGAGTAAGTATTATTATGAAATCTAGATATCAATTATGTTTATAAAATATCTTTAAGTAGAATTCAATAATTTTATACTAAAATATCACGATTTGAGCTTCAAATAAAGCAATGATGACTTCAATTCCTTCAACTATGAAATTAGCTTTCATGGTAGCAAAAGACGTCTTAAAAACAAAATATTTAAAAAAGAAATCTTCATCAATGACCTCTTGATTAAAACTCATATAATCCCTGATAATTTTGTAATATATAGCAAACTTTGCATTAATTATGTCAAGCTATAAATGGGACTAAGGATTTTATATAACCCATCACCAATCCTTCGCCAAGTCTCAAGTCCTATAACACATAATATTGATCTTTACGATCTTATTAGTGACCTAATGTTTGCTATAAGATACAAAGATGAAGTATGGACAGGAATTGGCTTGAGTATTTGTGCTGTGCAAATTGGTTTACCAGTTAGGGTCATGATCATGGGTAGAGAAAGATTTTGGAAACTTGGTAAACCTCATTGTGCTTTTGATATATTTTTAGACCCGAAAATAGTTTGGAAATCATCAGACACATGGGATCAATGGGAAGGTTGCCTAAGTATACCTGAAAAAGAATGCTTAGTTTCAAGACACATATCACTTATCATTAGATATCAAAATATGCTAGGAAAGACATTAGAAAAACAATTTACAGGCACAGCCTCTAGAGTTATACAACATGAATTAGATCATTTTGATGGAATACTTATGATAGACAAAGCTAAAGATCATAGAAAAAAACTTCCACATATCATTAAATAATATTATGAATAACTTCATTTAAGATAAAATGATTTTTATCGGGAATAAACACAGTCATTCAAAAAAGATGATAATTGATTTTTTGCTTGGTAAATATAACTAAATAAGCATATTTATCACAGAAAATTACTATTTTTTATCAATTTTTAGAACTATAGCTACTTATAATTATTGTGAATAACTAATCCTTTACTTAAAGCTATAAGTAATAAATTTACCTTCCAATGAGCCTTTCAATACAATTTTATATAATACTCATAAGAGTTTGTTATAACTTTCCAGACTTCATTTAACAATCATATGAAATTTAAATATAGATTTCAGCGAAATCATAACAGTTTCGCTACAACGCAACTGCTAAAAAATTAACGCTGATGAAGTACCTGAAACTGCAAAAAAGTTATTGATAGAGGAAATTTGAGTATACATTTATTGCCATTGATGGTGTATGGGAAATAAATAATAAAATATTTTAAATATTACATAAACATCAATCTAAACATTTAATAAAAATCTCACTATAAGTGATATATTTATTAATAACTTTGCTGCTATAAGCATTAGAATATAATTAAACATAAATAATCAATCTTAGCTTCTAATTATTTATACTGATGTATCTAGATTAAATTATATTTCTAAATATCATGAGAATTAGATAGGAGTTTCTGTTTAATCTGATTCATATGCTGATGATATTCCAAATTTTCAATGAACTCTTTCTCATTATCACTAGCGCTAAAATCAGATTCTTGACTAATTTCATTGTTATCTTCAACATCAGTATTTTCATTTGAACTAGGCATACGAACTCCTTCAATAATTGGACTTTCTCCTCTTTTCAGCCTTTCATTATTATCAACTTCCCTCTGTTTCTGAACCAAACTCATTTCCCAGAACTCTTTTTCAGTCATTTTTATATTATAGTTATTCGGCCGGTCGAGCCAGAAATGTCCAAGCATCTGTTCTGCAGTCGCTCTTTTTTCAGGTTCATACACAAGCATAGGCAGCAAAAAACTCGCTAGCGCCGAAGCTTCCTCTTCTTTAATCCTATACTTTTCTAATAAAACATTCTTCAAAGGCCAGATTCGAAGCTGTTTAATTCGCCTTAGTTCGCCTTTGGCTGTGAAATATTTCTTTGAATTCACCCCGGAAAGGGAAAATGACTTGGGGAAAAACCCAAGTGTTTCAACCATTTGGGCCAAGTGGTCGTCATCTTTATCAAAATCTTTTCCAGTGCGAGGCTCAAAAAGAAAGTCTCCAGTTATAAGCTCAAAAAGCATGCATGCAAAACTCCACAAATCAGCTGTATGATTGTATGATATACCTATTATAACTTCTGGGCCACGATATTGACGTGTTTGTATTTCAGTGGCGAAATGATTGTCAACCCAGCATCCATTGCCTAGGTCGGCAATTTTCACCCGGATGTTTTCATTTACAGGATTTTTGTCTTGGTCTTTTTCTTCTTCAGCATTTTCTTCGCCAATTATGGTTTCTGTTTGTTGATGAGGGTTGCTGTCGTCTTCAAAATATTCGAATTTGTTTTCTTCGTTTGCATCGTGTTTATTCTCTTCTTTTGAGATTACATTGTGAGGACTTTCTACTGCGTCGGTATCATTTTCTTCATGTAATTCATTTTCTTGATCTTCTGATTTGCTATTTTGTTCTACTTCATTTTGCTTTTTTTTCTTGTTTTTTTTGTTTCGCTTTTTTTTCTTTTTTTTCGGAACTACAACTTCAGGATTTTCCTCTTTGAGTTTTTTCTCAGCTTGCTTTTTTCTTAGCCTGTAATTCTTTTTTTTCTCAGCTTTTTTCAGTTTTTTCAACACTTCAGGATCTGTGGTTTCTATTTTAGCTGGTTCAGGCTCTGGTTTTTTCAGCACTTCAGGATCTGTGGTTTCTATTTTAGCTGGTTCAGGTTCTAGTTTTTTAGCAGAATCAGGCTTTTCCTCAATTTCAGGATTTTTTGCTTCTGGCTTTGGTGCGGGTTGAGGCTGAGGTTTTTCATTCTTAGATATTGGCTTAGGCTCTGAAGCAGACAATTCTTTTACTACAGAAACAATTGGCATGATCACTTTTTTCATAGGCTCGCAGTCGATTTTAGTCTTAAGCATGCCAAATTTGATAATCTCGTTAACCTGAGCTTTGGTCAATTGGAGAAGCACGTTTTCTGGCTTTAAGTCAGTATGAATAATTCCACAAATTCTATGCAAATAGTCCAGTCCAATTAGAACTTGCTTACTGATCACACGACATATTGGCATTGGGATACCTTTATAATTATATCTTTTGATGATTTCTAATAAATTAACTCCTAGAATCTCAAAAACCATACAAACGTGCTTGCCATTGGGTCCTGTATGAATGAAACTATTTAGCAATTGAACAACAAAGCATTGAGCCCTTTTTTGGTTTTCAAGTTCTTGCATCCCTTCATTTGGTAAATACTTTGTAATCGACTTTTTCCATATTTCAAGACTGCAATTACTAGAGACTTTCATGAGAATATCTATTTCATCATATGCTGCTTCTGCATAATTTGAAGCACTTTTCTGCACTTTCATAGCAACAAAGGTATTGTACTTAGTGTCTTTGCATAGCCAAACTGTTGAAAAGTGCCCCCAGCCCACTTTTTGAACTATGTGGTAACGATTCAAAAATATCTCATTTGGCTGAACTGGGTGGTACCCACCAGGTCTGTAGTCAGACGCAGGTTCTTCTTCGTCATCATAGACAACAGAGCTTGAGTCATCAGGAATATCTTCATTTGACATTGAAGCTTCTTCCATTTATATTACTTATTATACAAGACCATTCCTCATCCACATAGTCTAATAACCCTGTGCTTTCAAAGTTCTTAAATAAATGGAGGGCGAAGAACCACCTAAGGGTGTTGAAAATCCTAATGTAGTCAACAAGTACCGAGAAGCTGCAAATATTGCGAAGAATGCTCTACAAAAGTTGTTAGAATTATGCAAGGCTGGGACTTCGGTTCATGAGCTTTGCACTAGAGGTGACAAACTTATCGAAGAGGGTCTTTCGCAGATCTATACAAACGCCGCTATAGAAAAAGGTATTGCAATCCCGACTTGCATTTCAGTGAACAACATCTGCGGTTACTATTCTCCGCTACCTGAAGAGTCTATGATTCTCAACCATCATGATTTAGTCAAAGTGGAAATGGGAGTGCACATTGATGGGTATATAGCAGCAATCGGCACAAGTTTTGCAGTTGGGGCAAGTCCAACTGAGCCAGTAACAGGCCCAAAAGCTGATGTAATTCACGCAGCAAATACGGCGATCCAGACAGCTTTAAGATTAATGAGGCCTGGAAACTCCAACTACACCCTGACTGATGCTTATGCCAAAATTGCTGCAGACTACGGATGCAACATGGTTGAAGGAGTTCTTTCACATGAGGTTAAACAGCATGTTATTGATGGGAATAAGTCAATCATTTGTAAGGAAGCTTTCGATCAGCATGTTGAAGAGTACGATTTCGCTGTTAATCAAGCTTATATACTTGATGTCATGGTATCAACTGGAGAAGGGAAACCTAGAGAAACTGAATTTAGAACCACTGTTTTCCAAAGAGCATTGGATGTGACTTACAATCTTAAACTTAAAGCTTCAAGAACATTCTTAGCTGAAGTTAACAGACGGTTCCCAACACTTTTGTTTTCTTTGAACAATTTTGATGATCAGAGAAATGCTAGACTGGGTGTATCTGAGTGCTTAAAACACAATATATTATATTCATTCCCAGTCCTAGCTGAAAGACCTAATGACTTAGTTGCACAGTTTAAAGTGACAGTTCTTATATTGGAAAATGGAACTATTGTAGCCACACCAGTGATTTTTACACCAGAAGCTTATAGGACTGAGAGGACTGTTACTGATGAAGGGGTTAAGAAAACATTGGAAATACCTATGCAAACAGGACCAGCACCAAAGAAAGATAAGAAAAACAAGAAGAAGAAAGCCAAGACCACAGAAAAAAAACAGGATAGCTAAATTAAACCTGATTATTAGAAGGATTGGAAAATCAAATTTATTAAAATGTTGTATATGATTTTTTATAAATATATAAATGGGGATTAATAAAATAATTGGGTGGCATAATGCGAATTTATTACCTGAATACTTAGTTTATGATTCAGTATTGTAAAAGTCTATAATATTTTGTATTTGTTTTAGTTAAAAATTTAATTAAACAACTATTCTAAGATATTTTGATAATTAAGTATAATCAAATATTATAAATAGATATTACTTTAATTTTTAACAGCATATAGAGAAGCTATTCCATTTGAAAATTCAAGAATATGCTTTTATACTAATTTTAATCAGAGAAGTTACTTATAAAAGTTTTCACTTAAATTAGAACTTAATAAATATAATAATTTTTTGTTGATAAGGTTAATCAGTAAGCAAGTTAGCCACTATGATTATTCTTACTTCTTGAGAAAATTAAAAATTACTAATAGTATTGATGATAAAAAAGTTGTTAATTAAAAGGGAAATAGTTTTTGAATTGATGGCATACAAAATTTTAAATCACTAATAAAATTGCATCACATAATAGAATTTAACCTTCAATAATCTATTTTTAGTTTATGTGCTTAATCATCATATTTCTAAACTCATCAATATCTATCTGGCCATCTCCATTTTCATCAATCTCATTCAATAACGCTCTAAGACTATTAGACTGATCTTCATCAAGACAAAGTAACTCCCTGAGCTCTTGTGCAGATATTTTACCACTTCCATCTGTATCAAAAGCTTTAAAAGCGATATCTAAATTATCCAAGTCTTCAATATCTTCTCTTTTTAGACAAGCAGCTGCAAACTCTGTATAATCAATAAACCCTGAATTATTTGTATCAATAGTTTTCATAATAGCTTCAACTTCTTTTACAGCTCTTTCTTGAGACATGAATTGTAGATAAGCCTCTATGAGTTCCTCCTTACTAATTTTACCATCTCCATCTTTATCAAGTTTTTGGAAAGTTTGAGTCATTTCTGAGAGTCTTTCTTTTGATAATGCATTGTTAGCTATGTAAACTAGGACGATTTGTTGAAGTTTTTGCTTGGTTCTAAAACTAGAAAGATTTTTTAATGCTAGAGTATCATTGGGTGAAAGACTTGGGCCAGATAGGCATGCTTTAATCCAAGGACTTTGCATTGCTGCTTTTGCTGATATGCGAGATGAAGGATTATAGACAAGCATTTGATTGAGAAGTTCTATAGCTGGACTGCTTATTTTAGCCCATTCTTGACCTTTTAAAGAAAAGTCTCCAGTTTTAACTCTTTGCTTTAATATTTCCTGAGTTTTGCCTGCAAATGGTGGTTTGCCAGATAGCAATATATATAAAAGAACTCCACAACTCCAAATGTCACTTTGTGCAGTATAAGGTTCTCCATTAAGTATTTCTGGGGCTGTGTAAAGTAGTCTAGATAATTTACCATTATTGCTTATTACTGGAACTTTTATAATTGACTTGCCAAAACTGATGAGTTTGGGAATTGAATTTTCTGATTTAGAATCAAAAAGGATATGCTCAGAGCGAATGTCAGTGTGAATTATTTTTTTTTCGTGACAATAGGATAATGCACTAAGTATCTGCTTCATAATTCTGGCTGCAATTTGTTCTGAAAGCATGTTGCTCTTTATTAAATAATCTATGAGCTGGCCACCAGGAAGATGTTCAAGCACAGTGTGCATGTAAGTCGAGTCTTCATAGCATTCAAAGACCTTTACGATATTTGGATGATCAAGTTTTTTAAGGGTATTGAATTCTTTAACCAAGTTGAGATTATCTTTATTATTTGATGTTTTGATTTTTTCTACACTTTTAACAGCTTTATATTTTCTCGAAGTTTTGTGAAAGGCTTTTCGGACAAAAGCAGTATCTCCTTCACTTATTTTTTCCATAAGGTCATAATTTTCTTGGATATTTTTTGAATTTAAATTGACGAACAGAGATGCTTCAATTTTAATATCTTGATTCGGACTATACGAATAGTTACTAGCTATTTTAACTACTGAACTGGTTCTTACAGGCACAAGATTTGTACTTACCTTTTTTTCTACTATCAAACTTCTCATTTTTGGATCTTGAAATAAGCTGACCTTCGATTTCGAGGTTTTTCGTACTGACGCGCAGCCCATTAAATCTGATATATATAATTATAAATATGTTTGAGATCAATCATTATGTTAATGGATTTAAGTTAGAGCATTAAATATATTAACTTAAGATTTTTATTAATTTATATATTTAAAGCCTAGCATTTTGCCTTAGTTAGAATTAACATAAATTATTGACAGAAGCTATGAGAATAAATAAAATTCTGAATGAAAGAAGATGCATTAAGAGATATTGATTATTAAGAAATGGAATGAGAGATTATGGAATAAAATGGATTAAAGTATGATGGCTTTATTAAAAATTTTAACTTAGATATATATACAAAGTGTTCAGGAAAATAAATCTTATGTCCTAAACTTGCAAAAATTTGATAAATAATAAAGACTACACTTCCTGGAATAAATTATAAAATAATATCAAAGACTAAAGTTTTTAATAGCTTTTGTTCAAATAATTTCATGCAGTGACTTAGAAAGCCTTTTCAAATTAATTGGCGATTAAAATCAAAATTCTCTGCAAATGTGTATAAAGAAAGATAGGGCTTCTTGGATAGACCATATTAGATTTTTAATTTAGATGCAAAGATTTCTTATTCTATGCAAATTTTATAAATTTCAGAAGAATTCAAGTTTATGTTGCAATTTATTTTAACTCTTTTTCAAATCTGCCTCGTCTTATCTTTTGTATGCATACTTAAAGTTTCCAATAAGTAGTTTAAATTTGATGCCATTTAGTGAAAAAGTATAATGTTTAAAGGTAGAAGATTCCATAAGCATCTCTAAGCTCATTGAAATTACTAAGATCGATTATAAATTGTTCTTGGTTTGAATATTTATTACTTCATTATAATAATTTAGATCAAGCACACAAGTATCAAATAATTTTTACACTTTTATTCTAAAGAAAAAGAATTTTGCTTATTTGAATATTTCATTATAAAGTAGCAAGCATAGAGATCTTCATTTAAAAAGTGCATTAAGTTAACTATTATAAAGCAGAAATAGATTTTAATTGCTAAACTATATAAAGTATAAGTGATTTTCAAACTTTATATTTATTTGTAATGAAATTATAGCCAACTAGAGCTAATTATTATTTGAGAAACTTGACTCATGATTCCTGAGATTAATTATATATATTATATTTAACTAATCTTTCAGTGGCATATTACCTTATGCTTTTGGTAATAATTTTGGATAATTATATTTATTTAATATAAATTAATCGCCATCCAGAGAAAGTTTTCTATAAATTTAAATAGCTATATAAATTGATGTATACTTTATTTTCTTGGGCTGAATAAGGCCTAAATAAATTATTACAAATGATTAATTAGCACCTTTGTATCAGCAATTGATAGCATCGATGAAGAAATGCATCCTACTATTAATCTATAGGATAAAGAACAGGATCTAATGATTTGATATCTTTGAATTATACTTTAAGAACTCATATCAAATAATTTTTCGTAAAAGCGATAAAACTTGAAAAAAAATTAACATAATGTAATTAAGAAAATTTATTAGCATGCATCTTATGTTGAGAATAAATATAAACTTAAATCTATACACATTGGTAGACACATGAAATATGGAACAATAATTTGGCACAGAGATAGATTTCTTTTAGTAATTTAGTGATCAGCGAAGAAAATACTAGAGATAATTATTAAGGATAAGAATAAGAATGTATAAAAATATTTGGGTATATATTAATTACTTAAAACAAAACTAATATCATATACAAAATTTCTTAATTACAACTAAATTATTCATTAAATGCTCAATTTGATGGGTAATAAATTTAATTATCAAATTGTTTAGAGAAATATTTATGTTTCCATTGAATTTGTATTTCAAATTAAATAATATTTTATTCAAAAAAATTATGTAAAAGTTTGACTCTTTCTATAATTAAAAGTATCTAAGCTGCTTTAATAAAGTAGAATCTTTATAAAATTACTAAATAATAGCTGTCTAGTTACATGTGGGTTTTGATGAAATAATAAATTTCTTTTAAAGTAAAACTATTTTCGAGCGTACTAATTGGCTGATTTTTAATAAAATCATATAATAATAATATATAAAAAGCATCATAAGCCAGACTTTATTAAAACTGCCTTATTATATAGAAAAAATGATTGCATAAATGAGGAGTTATTCCTATAAATAGACAGAAGCATCTGCATTAAGTAATATTTATATAAAACTATGAAAACCTAAATGCTATTCAGCATCTTCTAAGAGATTTTAAATTTTCCTAGATAATTCAATTGGCTTTGACATTGTTATAAATAATTGAAATATGAAGAAAACAGGTGCTAGAAGAGACTCATTCCAAGGGCTTGATCTTGCTCAAGAAGAAATTGACAGTATGAGGGAACAATTTCACATCTTAGATAGAAATAAAACAGGATATCTCAACACATTAGACTTGGGTTCATTATTCGATCATGTTGGTGAATACCCAAGTAAAGAGAAGTTAGCCCAGCTTATAGCATGGGTGGAAGAGAAATCAGGTAGTAAAAGATTCGATTTTAATTTGGCAGTAAGGGCTTGGAGCCATCTTAAAGAAATGAACCTCAAAGATGAAGAAGATGAAATTGATGTGGACATATTAAATACATTTGTGGCAATGGGGGGAAATATAGACAAAAGCGGTGTAGTCAAAAAACAAAAACTAGTAGAAATTATTAGAGATCAGTTTGGTTTAACAATTGATATTGAAACTATGTTTGAAGAAGCAGGAATTGATGTTGACGATGATTTGAATTTTTATGACTTTACTTGTTTGTTGGAATCTGGTGGTTCACAAAGAGCAAGCAGAATATGCTCGATTTTCTCGCAAGCCTCAGTTGCTTAATTAATAGGAAAATGTTGATTTAGCCTTTAATAGTTTGATTGCTTGATAGTTGGACAAGAAAGAAAATTTTTATAGAAAATATAGAGATGTTCAAACAATCACACTTTATATTGGTTTATCTATTTATAATTATTTTATGGTATATTATCTAAATATCAATCATGTTTAAAACTCGATATTTTATTTCAAAGATAATAATGAATGGCAATCAAGTATTACGCTAAGTGAATTTATTGGAAAATTAGAGAATAATTATCCTAAGGAAAATATAAGGCATCTTTTTAAAAGTTATATCATTGGGCAATCAAAAATTGAATATTTATTCAATCTCAAATATTTGCCAAATAATCGCATTTATTCTAAATCTATAAACAGCCATAGTCACTACTTGAGTAAAATAATTGTAAAATCATTAAATATATCACTAAATTATATTCAATAGTATTAGATAGCATCATAAAAAACTTCTTAGAAAATATTGATAATAAGAGAAAACATCTGAAAATTAATTAATACAGAGTTCATGACTGTGAACGATATATTTTCTAACTAACTAATTATATTCAATAGTATTAATTAAACTTTTAAAGAGATAGTTTATTAAACTAATTCCTGAAATTAATTCTATTTGCTTATAGCATTCAAGCTTGTATTTTAACTAAACTCATCTAAGTTTTTATTTTTATAAGCATTCCAATTATAGAAATATTCTTTAGCATCAGTGCTATACTTAATCAAAAATTAATTGATAAATTGCATACATACTTTGAATAACGCTCATTCTTTAACTTCTAATATAAATGATTATTACCTTCATAGTTCATATTGAATAAAATATATTCAACTAACTATGATCTCACAAACATAGTTAAATCAAATCATGATCATATACTATAGGCTTTTAAAAAGCCAGACAAAAATTAAGTTCAAATGAAAAACTATAAATCAATTTTTCAAATGAAAACTAATCATCTTAATTTGATAAAAATTAAAAGCGAATATAAGCATCTAAACTTTTGAAATTAAGCATAATTGCATTTAATAAATAATAGACTCAAGAAGAAACTGATGCCGGTACGACTATTAACTTATTCTAATATGTGCTTCTTGATATTAGGATCATGGAGCTGAGCAAACTTTCTGTTCTTTCTGTATTTCAAGTCGCATCCTTTCAATGATTCATATCTCTGTTTATTGGGCTTCTTTATCCCATTTCTATGATTTTTCTTATTCTGGTTGTGGCTTGTGTGATTTTTACTCTTTGCCATTTCTATTATAGCCTATTGGTAAAACTCAAGTGCCTTTTTCTTATGGGGAGCAATCCTTAGAATCTACCCATACTTCGAGCATTACTATAATCTTAGATATCAATAGGCTTATTCTTTTAAAAGGAGGGAAAGTGCTTAATTCTGAGCACTTAAATATTACTGCTATAGGTGGAACACTTGGATTTTCATTGATGAAATAACTTATTATCACAGGATAAGCAAACTTTGCTTCCTGAGAAAGGTATTGATTAATGACAAGGACTACTTGGAGATCATGCATATATTCGGGTCGAAAACTTTGTTGATATTGGTCGAAACACTAAAAATTGCATTTTGACACTTGAGAAAGAAGGTAAAGTGTATCAGTGATTTGATTTAATGTTTATAATTAGTAGTAATTGAGATAAAATCAACCCTAATATATTTTTGAATTTGTAAATGTCAAGTTGATTTAATAGAAGCAATAGCCAAAAATTAGTTTATTTTAGCAAGGATTTAGATGGCTCAAGTCATCTTTCAGTATGAAAATCATCATAAAGTTCGAAGTGTCAACTTTGATTCCTCTTAGGACTGCAGAAAGGATTTCAGGATGATATATGCTAGATATTTAAATAATTCTATAAATTATTAAGAGTTTTTTAATTTTTATCTGTAAAACTATGATGCTAGCGAAAATGGAATAAGCTTACTAATCTTTAGCTAGTTATAAAAGCTTCCTCTTATTTTTCTCATTAAAGCACTCTTTCTTACATTTTTTCTTCCCGCAATTTTCCTTAAAAAGCAACTGTTCACTACTATATTCTTCCGTTATCCCTAGTCTAGCGAATCTTCTTTAAGATCCTCAAAAATATCTCAAGCAGATTTTTAGTCAGTGAGCTCTTGCAAAAATTTAAATTTCTTAGATACTCTAATACACTTAAACAAACAAAAAATAATAAATAACCATGAATACTAAACCCATACGAATGGAAGCAGAAAATCATAAAACGACCACACGTGGACACCAAGATTTTACTACTTATAAAGACTTTGCTTCAAATAAATCCTTAGATTCTGCAGACTTCGAAGCTTCTTTCGGAGAAGTAAACGGTTCTTTTTACTCAAGTAGCAGTGAGGATAAAAACATTTTCCAAAATTTCCAACCGAAAGACTCAGAACGTAGTCCTCGAAAATCGAAAACAAAAGAAGAGGAGACTAACTATACAGCAAAGCCAGCAATGATAATTGAAAGAGATGAAGTAAAAAAATCCTTATGGTGTAGCAACTGTATGTTTAAAACATCTGGCGAAAATAATTGCTTAATAATCTAGAAATTTAACTATTATTAATATAATTATCTTGATGTTACTATTTAGTAGCTTGCTTCATTTTAGTAGACAATTTTATGAGAAAATAAAATTCTGCAAACTTTTAGAAATTAAGTTTTCTAATATAAATCCAAATATGATATTCTACCTAATTATCTCTAGAAAAACATAAATATTATCCTTTAAGCTATCTTTATAACAAGAATTAGAAATAACTATTAATATTTTATATCTTCCNTAACAAGAATTAGAAATAACTATTAATATTTTATATCTTCCAAGTTATTTCTACTAACTTGATTATGCCAAAAATTGAGATTAAAATGTTCAACAAGATAGATATTATAAATTAATCAGTATTACACAAGATTTCTTTCATATAATTTTTGATGATTCTCCAAGCCTTATCCCTAAATATCTACTAAAACAAACCTAATTATCTCGCCAGTTTTTTTAAAAAAATTACTATTCGCTTTCCTTTAATTCTAGTGAGCAATATCTATAATGATTATTAAACAAGAACTCGAAAACATTTCTTTTTATGAGAAGCTTGCTTTCTATGCACTCGCAATTGGAGAGTTTGCTATTCTACTCTTGTATAGGTTGTTGTGCTTGGTTTATTATTGTATTTTTAGGCTATTCCTTCCATTACGCGATGTTATCAGAAAGCCTTCTCCGAGCAGCCCATTTCAAAAATTAAAATCCCAAAGGAGGAGCAAAAAAATTTTGTTATTAGACTTAGATGGGACTCTTATATATACTTCTCCTAGGCCAATGGATAAAGCTGCAAAGATAAGTGTTAATGGAAAAACAATTTTTGTGAATAAAAGACCTAATTTGGAAAAGTTTATTGAAGAAGCTCATAAGATGTATACATTAGGGGTGTATACATCTTCTATTGAGGATTATGCAGATAAAATTGTGAAGATTATTGAGTTGGAGAAAGTAATACCAAAAAAAATGAGATTTTACAGGAACAACTGTGAAAATGTTAGAGGAGATTATAGGAAAAGGGTAAGTAAAATTGAAGCGGATTTGAGAAATGTGCTTTTATTAGATAATAGGCCAGAAATGGTTGCAGATAGAAAAAATACATTGGGTATAAGGTCTTGGAATGGGGAAGAAGGGGATGAAGAGTTATTAAGGAGCCTTGAAAAACTGCGTAAAATGTATTTGTGTGATGATGTAAGAATGCATTTATAATTATCAATATGAAGTTTAATTACTCAGAATTTCTTATTTTTTCAAGTAATGAATGCTGTATGCATATATTATGCATTATTTACGTGCAGAAACCTGGACAAATTTGTTAAAATGCTTTGGATGATTAAAGTATTCTTAGAATCCAAGCATATTTATTGTGTAATCTAGCATATTTCTTGTGTAATCTAGCATATTACATCATATTAAATATATTATATATAAAGATTTCGGCTGTTAGTATACATTAAACCTTATTTAAACTAAATAAACTAAAATTAATTTTTAATTGTTTATTAATGAATAAACCATCATAATAATTGCTTCCTCTAATATCTAATTTATAATTAAAGGTGCTAATGCACACTATTTATTCGATACTGGTATAATTCTTCATAATGATATATGTTTTCTGCTTCTATGGCTTAATTATTAAATTCTATTCAAATTTGTGTCCATAAATGAATTCAAAAGATATCATTGCATGACTATTTCTTCAACTCATTCAACCAATTTCAGAAAAAGGGCAATGCTTGCATTATTCATCTAGCAAAGAGCATCCTTAGATAAATATATTCTGGAAGTTGATAAGCAAGCTTTACAATGCTTGATATTAATATTTAAATATAATCTATATCAGAATTGCATGCAAATTAATCATATGAATTGCAATTTTAGTTATATCAAATATTATAATAATTGTGTCTATCTAAAATGTAAGTAGAGCACCTAGGATATGATAAATAAGATTATTGGCATCTATTTAGTAAAAATCGAAAGAAACCTGGAATGCAATTGCATGAGACATCCTTAAAAAACTTCATAGCTTTCAAGAATATAAATCGCAATATTTACTGAACATTGGATCCAATTTATATAATTCAATTTCTGCAAATTCTTCAGCATATGCAGCTAACCTATTTTTTATAAATCTAGAATTGTAATTAATGCAAATTTTATTAATTATAGGAGATTATGCTTCACAAATTTTTGAGATGATAATTTAACTTAGATAATCAAAGGCAAAACTTAAAACATTTATTTATAAATTATAGAAAAATTAAACTCAATGCTAAAATTAACTTTCGAATTTTAAATTACACAACTATATTTTAATTTAAATGCTATGAATTAATTGCTGTGTAATTTAATCAATATACTTTTAAGTTGATTAAAAATTTATAAACCTTTAAATAAATTTACATATTACAACTTTAAATCTTTGAATGCATTTATATATTATAACTTTAATTATGCTATAATTGATTTTAAAACTTTTTTTAGTATATAAATAAATATTTATCAAGCCTATATAGCTCTAAAGATTCCGTTAAAACTATATGCTTTTCTTTATGAAAGGGAAAATCAAACAGTGTAGTAATATAATAAATTTCTCCATTCAAATTTATCATAATCTCTGAAAACTTCAATCAAATTGTATTAAGATAGTACAAATATGAAAAATTTCTTAAGTATATTAATGTTCATTTAGAAATATATATTTTACTCAGGAACTACAGCAAAACAATATCAATTAATAACTAAATAATCCTTAACAAATAACTTATAAAATCTATTTTGATCTAGTATCTAACTCATTCAAACTTATTTCCTCTTCTTCCCAAACTTTTTTCCAACAGTTAACATTATTGCTTACTGGCTCTTTTCCAAACCATTTATCCAAGTATTCTTTATCCACTTTCTGCCACATTCTTATACAGTAAGAACTATCTTGTCTTTCTGAACTTGGCATAAGATCAAAGTATTGCAATGATACATTCGCTTCAAGACGGACATATCTAGTAAAAGCTGATATTAAATTGCTAAAACACAAAGTTGTTGCTAAAGCAATTATAAGTGTTGTTGTGACTATGACTAACGAATTTTTGCTATGTATTTGTAGTGCTAAAGCAACCGCAATGGTTCCTCTTATTAATCCAGCATACCAAACAACAGAAATGCTTCTTTTATCTAATCCAAAGCTTCCTCTTTTAATAGCATAAACAACAAAAGAATTGAAAAATACTGCAAAAAATCTTCCGATAGTAATTGCAATAAGCATATATAAAGTAAAAGCTATATTCCAATCAGACCATTTAAAAGTTGTCAAATTCATCCCTAAGTATGTGAATGTAAAAGCTTCAGCACCCTGGGACATTACTGTGAATATTAACCCTGTAGCCTGTTGTGAACATTTTGATGTATTTTGGCTAGTATAATGAGCCATAAATACAGCACAGCAGAAAATTGCCATAATACCTGAGAGTTCTATAAGCTCTGAAATTATATAAGAAAGATAGCCAACAAGAATGATTATCGCGATTTCTCTTTCTGGATGATTTTGTAAACTCTGGTTTTTTTTAAATACCCATGCAGCCAATAAGCCTATACCAAGACCGATACCTACACTAAAAATTGTAGTGATGATAAAGTTCCAAACTAAGCTAATACCTTCCCAGACTCCAAAACTATCTCCAACACTTTCCACAGTTCGATATAAAACAATAGAAACAGCATCATTAAGCACTCCTTCTCCAAATAGAACATTATGCAAACGAGGGTACTTATTTTCTTTGACTACTGTGATTGCTGCAACTGTATCTGTTGCTGATAAAACACTAGCCAAGAGTAGACAATCTTTAGTTGTCAGAGAAGTTAGGCCCATATGACTACTGAAGAATATAGCGAAACCCCCAATTACTAGAAAACTCATAAAGGTGCCTAAGAGTCCATAGAGGGAAATGTATCCAAAATTAGCAAAAAAACTTGTTGTATGTAGAGTATATCCAGCTGAGAATATTATTGGAGGAAGTAAGAAATAAAATACTACACTGCTGGAGAATTGATAGTCTTTGCCACCGAAGATGAGAATGCAAATTCCGATTATTAGTCCTAATAGAATTGCTAAGCTGCTTTCGTTTATGTATTCGATTTTTCTTTTTTCTAGGTACTCTGCACTTAAAATGTACATCATCAGGCAAAAAACAACTAAAAGAACTTCAATACCTAAGAATCCTTGCATTTTTATAAGTTCTTTGAAATTAGTATGAATATTCTACTTGAAAATTAGTTTTGGATATTAGCTTTTGAAACTTATTAGAACTAATAATGATTTATGAGCAAGTTAAAATTATAAAAGTTAGTATAAAGTTACATAAGTACTCATATATTTTATTCACTATTTGAATGATTAATGGTAAGGTGGCAATCATCAATACTTTATTGTTTTTAATAATTACAATTTACTTGTAAAATTGTAAAGCTTAACTTAGAATTTATAAATCTTGACTTTGAAAAAAGGAAAGTTTTTAGTATGCTAAATCACAATTTAATACTTTCAAGCAAAATTAAGCTGGATTGAACAGTAAATTTGAATAAAAGATAAATTAAAATGTTTGAATTTTATTTCAATAGGCATTACAATATTCAATGTAAAGCTTTAACTATAAAATGTATATAGAAGCTCTTAAAAGCCAGATAAACTCTTTGCGGCATCAACTAGAGCTCTCTAAAAAGGTTCATGAAGCAGATTTACGCACTGCTAAAGAAGACTTTGATAGAAAAGTTGAGTTATCTTTGAAAGAGAGAAATCAATCACTCATGCTTCAAAGAGAAAAAATCCGTGACCTTGAAAATTCGATCAAAGAAGAAAAAGAGAGAGCTTGGTCTCTTAACCGTGAATTGTGTGAACTGGAAGAAAAATGCTCTCTAGAAATTTCAGCCTATGCGGAAAAGAAAAAATTTCTCGATCAAGATCTTAAAGTCCTAACTGATGAGCTAAATACTCAAAAGGCCCATATAAAAATCCTGCAAAACGAGCTTTGTGCTATAGAAAAGGATCATGATGAATCTTTAAATTTTATATCATCGAAATTTGATTCTAGCAGCTCAGCAATGAACACTCAAGCAATATCCAATAAAAATAAAATCAAAGCTCTTGAAAGAGAAATAGAAGAAATGAGAAAGAAGCTTTCTGCTAAAGATACAAGCTCAGAAATAGATATGAAAACCTTAGAAGAAGCTCTAAGGTCAACTTACCATACAGTCGAACTTCAAACTATCAGTATAGAAAAGCTGAGAAAATCTACTGATGATACTCTAAGAGAAGCGAGTCAATATTCGAAAATGAAAAGTAATCTAGAGCATCAAGAAGCTCAACTTACTGAAGAGAATAGTAAGCTAAAGGAATCCATCGATAAACTTGAGAGAAAAATTTATGGCCGCGCGTCTAGGAATTAAGAATACATAGGAATTAACATAAAGTTCACTTATTATAGCCTGAGTTTCTTTTATGACGAAATTTTGTACTAGGCATAAAATATTGCCTAATCACTTGCTTAAGGCCAATAATAAACACGTTTAAGTATGATGCGAGTTTGAAAACAAAACTATAGTTCCTCTTATTAGTTAAAGGTTCAGAGAATATGTTGTGTTTGTAGAAGAAGAAATTCACTACCTTGGGATACTTAGAAACTACAGGTTTTACCAAAGAGAACTGAAGAATTTTATTGAGATGAAATTACTAAAGAAAATTAAAAAGTTTCTAAGCGGTTAAATAAAGATAGAAGTCCTTCACAATTACTATTTTTTAGCGAAAACCTTTTAAGATTAAATTCGATAATGCTTTTATAAAAAATGAAGTGTGCTTGATCCTAGAAGCATGCTTATCAAATATTATTTTAGATAAGCTGCACATTGGGAAAACTTGCTATCATTTACTTAATGAAGTTTGCAGATGTAAATTTAGTAAAAATCATTCAGCTCTTAGTAAAGATTGCATATGCAAAATAGATTTATGATTTTGGGTATTTGTATTTTAATTCCTCAATAAAAACATAATTTTATATAAATCTTAAACTTTCATTCTCATTTATTAATCAACAAATCAATTACTATTTAGATAGTTCTGTCTACCTTATAACATCTTTATCATTTTTATTTTGCATAACTCAATTGAAAACTAAATAAACATAAAAGTTATAGCATAAGTTTCTCATAAACTTAAACTAAATTATAGCTTTGTTTACCTAATGCGACGATTTTAGTCTTTGAAATAATACTCCCTGCAGACCATGAACTTTCTGAAAATTCATCAGGTTCAATCGCTTCGTAGCATAACCAAATAAGTAAAAATGCAATCAAAGCATAAAATCTGAATAAAATTTACAATATAAACAATATTTTTGTCCATATACTATATTCATACTCTCTAGGGCATCCAGTTGCTGATTCTTTTTCAAATATTGTAGTGCAAACTTCTGTGGATGTAGTTATCATAAAATCAGACTCTATAGTACTGCAGGTAAGCTTAAACTCAACTCTATGCTTAAAGTCTTCATAATAACGATTTTTACATAAACTTCCTCCTTCGTAAAAGAAAATCAGGCCCTTAGACTCTAAAGTGATGAAAGATGTATAATAAGTTAATTCATGCCTTCCTAGTATTTCGCAGGAATCCCCAGCTTTTGAGAATCTAATTACAGCAGCTTGTTGCCCCTGACAACTTTTGGCTACATTTTTGCCTAGGTTAAAGTAAACAAATGATGTATCCGTTTCCATAGAATAATCTTCAGAGTGTTGCAGGGTTTCCCAGTTATATTCATATCCAGTTTCGTAATCGAACCAAAACAATTCATCAGCACAAGAAACCAAAATGAGGCATACAATTATGCAAAATTTCATTACAGATATGTATGGATTCTTGTCTTTTGATTGATTTATTAAATTTAGATGATATTGATATAAACAAATTTATGTAAAAATATTTATATAATAGTCCAATGGCGTCTAAAGTTGATACTTTTCGAGATTATGATATAAAAGCCTTGTTAGTTCTGCAGACTATGGTGAAAAACTAATCCTTAATTATATTTAAGCTTTTGTGAATGCTAATACTTTATTGCACCCTTAAGGACGCCCTACAAACAAGTATGAGGCTGTCCCAGATTTTCAATTTGATCAGAGTCTTAAGATAATAGCATAAACTAGCTTATTATCAATACTTTTCATCCTGGCTCACAGCGGTAGATCTTTTTCTTGGCGGAGGCTGACAACTGATTTTTTACAATCCTTTTGGACTTCAGGTTTTGAAGGTTTTATAGAAACTGCTGGCTCACCCTTATGGACCTCTGATACAGTCTTTAGAAAAAAAGTGCAATTCTGCATATAATATTTGTAATTTGAGAAAATTTATATTGAATTCCTAATTAAATATCACATAAACCTTTTTTCTTCCAAAAGACTACTATATATAGATCTGACTTTTAGCTTTATACCAGCTTCACTAAATATGATATGAATATTTCTTTAACCCAGCAAAATTCTAAAAAGAGGCAAAGTTATTAATGGCATCAACTTCCATTGATTGTAAATAGTGGCTCAAATAATATGCTTGCGATAGAATCCTATACTGATGAGATGCTTCGAAAAAGAATATTTAAAGGTAATTTTTACTTAGAGATAAAACTCCTAGATAAACTCAAGCGAGGAATTTCGAAGTCTTGCAAAGAAACAAATTTTGGCACTATTGTCTTTTTGGAGTATAAGAAAAAGTTTTTCAAAGGCATTCAGTGTGACTCGATTAAGCTAGAAGTTCACCTCGAAGGCAAGTATCCATTTCAAGCACCAAAAGTAATACTTTCAACTCCTACAACTTTTCCATCATTAGCAGATGGAAGAAATCTGCTGCAAAATATAATAAAAAAACCGTGGAGTGAAGAAGTAACAGTTTTAGAAATTGCAAACTTATTTCCTACCTTTCTTAATGAAAATCACAGTAATTCAAGTGCTGGAAAATTTCATTTAGGTCAATGCATGAATTTAAAATATTGGGATAACAGAGATTCAATGAAGCTTTTCTATTGTCAAGAAATCGAGCCTCAGAATCCTAAATTTTCTCGTGACCGCGCTCTAGTTATATCTCACTCGATGATTTTACAATTGGAAACAAATCCTCAATACCAAGGTCTAGCTCATTTGGTCTGCTACGCAAGCATTCATAGCCTTAGCAGTGTCAAAGTTTCCAAAAGTGACAGCGAAAAAGTCACATTTGAATGGAAAATCCCAGATAATTCTAATCTTGCACAGCAGTTCCGCATAAAAAATCTCCAGGAGTTCATTGAATTGCTTTTGAAAAATGCACAAAGGTTAAATATTTCCTTTGACAGAAGAAGTTTGAGACCTAATCCCTCAATTTCTGAAGAAGAAGTCAATGCTCAAGCATTAACTCGGATCAAAATAACTGAAATCATGGCTGGAATTATTCAGCATGAGGTAGATATTCAAGATGAACTATCAAAAGATAAGATCAATGAACTTATTGAGCTTTATCAAAAAGCTATAGAATATTTTGGAGCTCTTAATGACCCTAAATTCAAAACATATCTAGAAAAAGTTAGGAAAATACTGTCTGACGAAATAATTCTCGATGTTTTGGCTGGAAAACCCCCACCTAAAAAAAATGTGGAGATTAAGCCATTGGAAGATAAAAAAGTTAGAGAGTTTGAAGAAAGAGAAATATGGCCTAGTGGTCCACCATCAAGTTATGATTCACAGCTAGGCTCAGACTTTGAGGAACAGAAAATATTTAAGAATGATGAGGAGGATAAAGATGATAATGAAGATGAATGGGAAGTCAAGCCTTCAATAGAGGAAGAAATAAAGAGTTTTCAAGTTTCTAAAGAAGGAAACGAACTGAAAAATGAAATTATTATTAATGAAAGCGAGAAAACTAGTGAAGTGAATAAGAGAGATAGTGAGACCAAAGAAGAAGTTGAAGAAAATAAACAAGATGCTAAAAACAAAGAAGGTGTGAAANAAGAAGTTGAAGAAAATAAACAAGATGCTAAAAACAAAGAAGGTGTGAAAAAAGCTGAAGGGGTTGAGAAAATTGAAAATTTAGAAGTGAAGGCTCGAGAAAATGATGAAAAAGCTGTAGAAAAGAAATCTGAAGATACCGAAAAATCATATTTAGAATCTATACTTAACGAAGAAGATAACTAATAAATTCAGCCTATCATAAATAAGTTTACCTATAAGATTAGATTAATTAAATTTTCCATAAAAGGATATGCTAGTTAATATAAATGCTAGGTAGCGTGATCCATAGGTGTTTTGCTAAGCTGTATACCTGGGGAGCATCAGCCAGTAGTTTAGGGCACGAAAAAACTGTAACAACAACTTCAATCAACCTTCCTAAATTGCTTGAAATACCTGAACCTATTTCAAAATGTGTTCTAGGGCCTAACCATTCAGCACTAATTTCGGAGAGTGGGAATTTGTACACATTCGGCAGTGGCTCAAACGGAAAATTAGGCCATGATAATGAAGACCGCCTGCAAACTCCTACGAAAATTGAGTCATTAGCCAAACTAGAACTGAAAATTAAAGATGTGGCTATAGGTGCACATCACACAGTAATCTTGACTACTGATGGTGAGGTTTGGACCATGGGTTTTGGAGGTGAACTTGCTGGAGGATTTATCAGAAGCCTTTTCTCACAAAAGGGTGGAGGACTTGGCCATGGAGATTACAAAGACAAATTTGTCCCTACAGTGATTCTTCAATTAAAAGAGCATGAAGATATTGTGCAAATCTCTGCAGGAACTTATCATAGTATGGCTTTAGGAGCAAGTGGTAGTCTATATGTATGGGGCAAAGGTGAAATGGGTGTCCTTGGTACAGGAAGAAGTAAGACCTATCTTAATCCTACCAAAAATAGTTTCTTTGAATATTTCATAAACCAAGGAATCAAAGCCAAAAAAATTAGCACTTGTGGCTACTCAAATATGGTTCTTATGGATAATGGTAAACTTTTGGTCTGGGGATGGAATGAAGTTGGACAGTTAGCTTTAGGTAATTATGTGCGAGCTGATATGTATGACACAGAGAGATCGCCAATTGAGCCAAACTTTTTTATGGATATGAATCTTAAGGATTTTGAGCTAGGAGAAGAGTGTAGCATATTTTTAACTGAAGATGATAAAGTTTATTATGCTGGGATAAGACTTCATAGAGAACCTATTGAACTAAGAGTGCCAGAAGGAGCTAAAATTAAAAAAATATTTGCTTGCAAAAAAGCAGGCGGATATTTGACAGGTATTTAATAGGCAGAGGATGGAAGAGTTTACTCTCTTGGAAATTTGTTTGCAGGAAAATATATGGAAGAAGATGTGGAGTTAAGACTTTGGAAAGTTAAGAGTGAAGCCTTTCATGATTTAGTAGTAGAAGACATAGGAGGGGCGTCCCAAAATCACTATTGTTTTTTGAGGTAATTAATATGGTTTTGGCTATTGAAAAAAGAAAAATGGAATACAACATTTTCTGACTCCATCTATTTAATATATG
This sequence comes from Stentor coeruleus, assembly GCA_001970955.1. Classification (NCBI taxonomy): domain Eukaryota; phylum Ciliophora; class Heterotrichea; order Heterotrichida; family Stentoridae; genus Stentor; species Stentor coeruleus. Next base: position 3,549 of record MPUH01000839.1, on the reverse strand, counting down.
ATGTTTTTAATCTTTTTGGACTCATAGTCTCAAAAAGAAAAATATTTAAGGATTGAGTGTGCCTGGAAAGTATACTAAGGATAATATAAATTCTTCTTGGAATGGATATACAAAAAAGTCAACTAAAATTAGAGCGTGCATCAACACATTAGGATTATATGGAACAGAAGCAGCTTTCAATATAAGCAAGAGCATATTAGAATTGATGGAGAAAATTCTGAGGAATATTTGTGAGAACTCTACTTGGAGCTAGGGAATGCGCAACAAATAAATAAATCCTACTAGACTTAGGCTTTAAATCAATAATGGCTTAAATACACATTAAAATCCTCAGCTTTAGAAAAAATAAATATCTTAATGAATAGAGCATGAGTAAAATAATAAATTGAATTTACTTCTTTTAAGTTGGTGAAATAAAATAGATAACTGCATTTATCTCAAGCATCTCAATGAGGACCAAATATTTAAGCAATATGGAGGTAAAATAGCGATGTTGTGCATAGATCAGAATAATACCAAAATTATTTTATTGTAAGAATATTACTGAAAAGATATTTGAAAAAAAAATATGATTAATTTCATTAGCTGAAAAACACTTTAGTGAGTATTTACTTTGATATAGTCGATAAAATGCTTAACTAATTTATGTATGCAATATGCAGTCATGATAACTAAGACGATATTTAGTTTTATTATTTAGAATTTGTGAGTTAATTTATTTTGAAATGCAAAACATATTATATAACTTTTAAATGATAAAAATAGACTTATTTAGAATTTTTTTGAGTAATTAATTTATTATAAAAACCTTATATCTTGCATAAAGATTAAAGCATTTAGTATATAGTATATATGCATAATTTAGAAAAAGAATAACTTCAGCTATGCAAACTCACTCCATAAAATTACTTTCATTTAAGCAATCAAAAAAATAATTTCAAACNGTATATATGCATAATTTAGATAAAGAATAACTCCAGCTATGCAAACTCACTCCATAAAATTACTTTCATTTAAGCAATCAAAAAAATAATTTCAAACTCTTTCTCACAGTTTAAAGATATATAATCATAAAAATGAATTATGCTCTTGATATAAGTAGCCAAAGGGTTAAAGCTGCTCTAGATAAACTTGGAATTAACAAAGAAGAGCTTGTAATAAAAACTATTAATGACTTTGGCAATAAAGGCACTCGAGATGAAATCAGGCAACTTCGGTTTGAGCACTACTCGCGAAGATTAGATGAGACTTTAAAGCTTGTTAAAGATACGATTAAAACAATGGCAGCTCGATCTAAAAATGATAATGCAAAAAGTTTCACTGCCTGCACTGATGATGGGAATTCCATTCAAACTTTCACAGAAAACTGTACAAATAATCGAAAATTGTTTTTGAATGAAAAAAATAAAGAAACCCTTCTAACTGCACTAGAAGAAATTAAAGAAGCAATGGTTGCTGTAGATAAAAAAGACAGACCAAAATCTATGGTACAGCCAAGAGCATCTAATACAGTTCGTTTTGGGCAATATAAAAAGAATCAACTAGAAAATATTAGCAGGATAAGGGAAAGTGAGGAAAATAAAGCGCAAAAAGCCCTTAGTCAGAGTTTTAGAGTAACTTATCAAAATCAAACTCCAATTAAAAGTAGAGAACCAAAACTTGTTAGCACAGCATTTAAAAAACCTTTAATTCTTTCGAATTCAGAAATTGAGATTAATGAGAAGCTCAACAAATACGAAGAAAGAATTGAAAGATCAAGGGTTTTACATGAAAAGCAAATACTTATGAAAAAAGAAAGTGCAAGAAGTCAGCCAAGTGTTAATAAGCTTGATGAAATGAATAATGATGATTTGATATTCAAGATAATTGAAAGAACTAGAACAGCTAGTGAGAGAAGAGAAAAGAAAATAGAAGAAATGAAGGAAAAATGGGGGAAAGTAAAAACTTTTAAGGAAACAAGAGTCAATAAACTAAAAGAGATTGAAAAAGAATATATGAAAGTTATCCATGAAAAAGAAGAAGAATTAGAAAAAAGGTTAAATACTGCAGCAAAAGCTTTAAAAAATAAGAGAGCTAGTGTTGGAAAGGAGATAGAAATAAGGATGGAATTACAAAAACTTAAAGATGAAGATGCTAATATCAAAATAAATCGTGCAAAAAGGATTATGTAAAGAATAATTAGGAAAAACAAGCGCGAAATGATAATTGATAAGCAAAAGGCTGAGAATATAAAATTTGAAGCTACTAAGCATAATCGTGAGATATCTAATAGCAAAAGAAGAGATCAAGCGATCCAAGAAATGATAGAAAAAGAGAGAATGAATGAGGTTCTTAGTATAATCAAAAAGTCTCCTAAGTCAAAAATAGCAGTTGATCTTCTCAAAGAATTTAAAATGATGCCGGAAAAAGTTGATACTTCAGAAGATAATAGTTAATTAAATAACATTATTTTATAGGAACAGGAATATAGCACAAGAAACAACAGCAATGAATTAATATTAAAATGATATTAATAAATTTTAAATGCATAGATTTAATAAAAAACGTATTACAAGAGCTTTGCTAAAATCATATCTACAAAATTTTAAATAATTTCTAGTGTAATATTCGCCTTTGAATAAAGTTGCATTAATTTATTTTTCTGATATACATAAACTTTTAAGGAAAAATTGGCATTGAACAAATGAGACCTCTTATTTTAGAATTTATTATTAGATTTATACTGAAAATAGGCTTCTAGGCATTACTTAGGAAGGACTTAAATAGGATTTAGTAAAATTTGAGAAAAATTGAGAATGAATCAATTGTTTGAAATGAGATTGAGGTGATAGTATAGATCAAGCACTTTATTATATTTGGATAATAATTTTGTAATAGTTTCTAAATTAATAAATCTCTATAATAAAAGAATATATGTAATGTGCTTAATTTATCAAAAATAAATCTTAATTTGTATTAACAGATATTCTGCAGACCTATACCATTATTATTACTATGCTTCTAGTTAATAACTTAGAAATTCTTAAATTAAATTATAAAATTTTAAGCTTGTATATCAAGAATGAATTATCTTTATTATTAATATTTGTTGATTTTATTATGCTATAATTCTTTCTAAAAAAATAAGCATAAATCAATTATAATTTTCCTATAATTACTTACTTTTACTACAATTATTTTTATCTTTGCTCATGCTAATTGCAAATGGTAAATATATTAATCTACCTAGAATTTTTTATTACTCTAAAATACTTCATTATTTCCACCAACTTTAAAATGAAAAAGTTTTTAGCTATGATGGCTCATCTATAGGCTAATTAAAAAATTACCATTTTTATTTTATAATCCAATCATAATTAAGATTGCATAAAAATGTTCTAATCAATAAGTATAAGAGGCCTATCCTTTTCAGCCCTATATCTTATTTCATATTATTCTATTAAACTAAATATAATAATGGTATGCACTAAAAAACCACAAGAAAGACTCCAGCTGGAAAAACCCCAAAGAAGCATTTAGCAACCAAGGCAGCCAACAAAGAGACAGCAA
>MPUH01000838.1:0-32475 GCA_001970955.1 Stentor coeruleus | reverse complement strand
TTTGTTATAAACCCTTATAATCTAAGACCTAATTTTTATCGCCATACCTATATTTACTAATATAAATGTGCTCAAAAGAAACACTTTATGCAGTCTCTTATTACCTCGAAGCATCATCAGGTTTATTTGGTTTTATCGGCGCATTATCTATAGTCATAGCTTATTTATTATATAAAGATCTAAGAACATACTATTTTCAAGCAGTATTTTATACATCTATCGCAGATGGGTTAAAAGCGATCATTTATTTCATCCCAATTTCTGCATTAAAAATATCTGAAGTTTGTTATTTATGTGCGATCACTACAAATTATATGACAATTACATCTACAATGTGGTCTTTGTTTATATCTGTTGTTTTATATCAAGCTATATTTAAGTCTATAGTCAAAGCTGAAAAATATACAAAGGTATGGTTTGTTATTATATTTTGTATATTACCTTTAGTGTTTCTTTTGCCTTTGATAACAGGAAGCTATGGATTGGTGTCTATAAATTGTACATTTAAAGAAAATTTTAGTGGGAATATGTGGCGAATAGGGTTGTTTTATATACCTGGATGGATTATGATTTTCGTGTCGGTGTATGCTTATTTCACGATCTTCAAAAGGATAAATTTTGAACTTATTGATACTGGTACCAAAATTATTTTGAGAAAAGTTATACTTTATCCTCTGCTGATTATTTTTTTATTTATAATGTTAAGTATATTGAGGATTCTTGAGATTATTTTACCAACATCATGCGGATTAGCATATTTTTCTGCTTTTTGTTTGAGTCTTTATGCAAGCCAAGGCTTCTGGAATGCTGTGATATTTTTTAGAACTCCTTTAGTAAGATCCATTATATGCAAACGAAGACACAATCGAAAACTAAATTGCATATCTAGCGAAGTCTCAGCTTCATCTAATATTAATCTTCTTGATAGTCAAAACATTTTAATCAAAGAATCGACTTCGTTACAAAGATTAAAATAAATTCAATAATTCATCTAAGCATTATTTCAGCTATTCAACCCCTGGGCAATACCATTAATTATATATCTATTTTCTTTTAACTCTATAATCTTATCTATATCACCCAATTTTTGATTATAATAAAATATTAACAACAAAAAATCCAGTCTTATTGAAAAAATATCAAAAAATAATATAAATTCACTCTTTAACCTCTGGTTTTATGCATAATATTTGCATTATTAAACAAAATTTTGGTTTAGAGAAATTTTTGCACAATTAAGTATTTGTCAGTAGTTAAAATAAAATCATTATATATAGATTTATTATAATGTTATATAATAATAACTGTGATTACAACTTAATAAATAATTTTCACGCTAAATATTACCTTAAATAGTTTACTATTATAAAATTCTTAATTGAACTATCTTTCTTTTCTATCCTTTTATTCACTTAACAACCTCTTAATTTCTCCAATAAAAAACTCCTCCATTTCTTCCAGTTGCACTTGTAAATTAAAAACTTTTAACCAAAATTTATCTAGCCACAACCATAAATCCTCATCCTAATATTTATCCAAATCACTCTATTTCCTTTCATAATTTATACTTAAAACATAATAATAAACTATTATCTCTATAAAAAGTCCAAATAATTTTCTTATATGTTCATATTTGAATAATAATTATTTACAGCTAATGAATGCTCAAGATAGGCACAAACATTATCGATCATCTACAATAAATCGCTATGAAGACTTTGAAATGTACCCTGAAGATCAAAAGAAACCCCAAGAAACCCTTGGAGACTTAAGTACAAAAGAAACTCCAGTGCAACAAACTCCTGACTATGAGCTTTATTTATACGAAATGTCTCAAATACGTGAAAATATACAAATTCGCTTAAAACAAGAGCAGAACTGTAAAGAACAAAGAAGCAAAAGTCTTCGAAACAAAGTTCTTGAAGTGTTTTTCAATATATCCTCATCACCATTAACCATTAGGAAAAAGAAAATCCGCAAACCGAATAATAGTATTGGGAAAATCACTAAAAGGACACTGAAAACTGATTCAGGGCGTTCTAAAAGGAAACTTTCAGATAATAAAAGCAAAAAAATAGCACCTTTGGCTACAAAGCTTAAAAATCCCCATTGCAAAAGCTTGAATTTACCTCAAATCACGGCTAGGACCATGAGGACTGGGTCTTCGAATTCTGATTTCAAATCTAGTGTTTTAGTATAAGATTTTTAATGTAACAAGCTAAGATTTTTAGTTGATGTAAAATTAAGGATATAAAAAACTCATGTTTTTCTAATAATCATCATATATCTAAAACAATCTTAAAATTTGAGCATTCATAAAAACCTTATAATTTAATAATCCTCAATATACCTTATCTTTAAATCTAAAATCATCCTACAATCCTCTCTTCAACTTAATAAAAAAATATGTATTTTTATGGAATCTGAAAGCAAAATTATCTCATTGAATGAACTTGGTTTAAAACACCTTGAAAGCAACTCAGCTCATTCAATTTTCTATTTAAATCAAGCTTTACTAGAAGCCAGGTGCTTAAAAAATTCCCCATGCAAACAAAAACTTCTCGCAATGACCTACAACAGTTTAGGTTGTTATTATAAATCCTTAAGCCAGCCTGATAAAGCTCTTGAATATTTTCAAAAATCAGCTGTTTTAGGTAGAATTAAAGGTTCAGATCCACAGACAATCGCTTATGCACATCTAAATATCGCAGGGATAATCTCAAATAAAAACGAACACGAAAAAGCTCTGCGACATGCATTAAAATCAATCCATTACCTAAAAACTAAAGAACTACAAAGTAAAAACGCTACAACTCTTATTTCAGCATATGAACTTTTAGCAGGAGAATATTTAAAACTTGATCAAAAAACTGATACAAAAATATGTCTTGAGACAGCATTAAATCTTTGTCATAAACATCTTGGTAAAACTCATAATAAAACTATTGAGTTAAAGTCGACAATAGATAAATTTATTATTGAAAAAAAAAAATTCTTAAAAAGTAGAGCTGGTTCAGTTATACCATATAGAAATTTAACACCTAATAATATACAAAACAGACAACTTAAAAGTAGATTAGTCAATTATATTGAAAATATAAAAGATAAAATGATTGATGCAAAACCTTTAAGACCTGTAAGTCAAGGGAATACTAGGGTTTTTAAGATTAATATGCTTAAGAATGTGAATATGGGGAATGTGAGAAAAATAGAAACTTTTGCTGCTTTGAGGATTCAATCTTGGTGGAGAGGGATTAAGTGTAGAAGGGAAACTTGTGATTTGTTTATTATGAATTCTATTAGGAAGGAACAAATGAAAGCAAAAGTTGCCTATGAGGAAATCACAAGGCTTAAACAGAAATTGACGGAAAAATCAACTTCTTATAACTTGTCTGGAGCTTTGAGGGATTTATCTCCTGGGAAGAAACCCCTGCAGATAGGGAAATTGAATCATGAGGTGTTTAAAAGCAGGAAAATGTCTTGTTAGTTAATAAAATTGAAAATATTCTTAGAAATGCTCTCTTAGAGTTTTGGTTGAAAGTTCAGCTTTAATATCAGCAATTGGATAGGAGATTGTGATATTTTACAAAACTATAAATCTAGTATTGAACAGTGAAATTATCTGTGAAAAACTCTAAGACTGCAACATTTCTCCATCAAGATTTTCAAGCAAACTGAAATATTTTTAAATAGAAATTAATTGGATTATTCAAATCTGAAGACTGTACTTCACTGATATCAATTCTCCCATTATCCTTTAACTCCTACATCTTCATAAAAATCCTTAATTTCTTAATAAATCTTATATATAATAATTACCTAACACATAAATTCTAATAACTATTTATACTAAAAAACTAGTTAAATCTTCTAATACAATATAATATTTAAATCATAAGATGAATGTGATTAATTTTTAGTTTAGAATATAAGTTTTTTTCAATAAAATCCTGCAACTTTTAAAAAAAATATAATAAATATATATAATATAATCTTATGAGCTCTGATCCCAACAATGATGATTTTATTACTTTCACTATAATTTCTGTATTAATTTTCATTAAATTAAGTCAATCGATTATCTGCTAAAAAAAAAATATAAAAATGTCTACTTCCTTTGAGAACTTTGACAAATACGAACTTAATCAAACTCCAAGCCCTGGTATAGACTACAATTCTTTACTTAACAACAGCTCAATAAACAACTTCGACACAGCCGATCTCGATAAATGTGAAAAATACTCCCCAATCGACTCCCATAAAACCGAATCATACGACATACAACAACTCAAATCTGAAAACGCATATCTCAAAGCCCAACTAAAAATAATCAAAAAAGAAAAAGAAATGCACGTAAAAAGTAATGCCCAAGAAAGGATAACTATATCAAAAAACTTACAAAGTCTTAAAGAATCTTTACATAATGAAGTTCTAAAACTAAAAAAAGAAAACATCGTTTTAATCGAAAAAAACAAAGACTTAATGAAAAAACTGCAAAAAATCCAGTCTGGCAAAGGACAGAAAGTAGAATTTTATAAAAAACAACTTGAAAACCAGGAAAAACATTATCAGATACTAATAAATGACAAAGATAGAATAATAAATTCGTTAAAAAAAGCAGTCGGTGAGAAAAAAACATCTAAACCCAGCAGTGTGAAAAAAAGTAAAACTTGCTCAAGGAAAATATCTGTAGTCCCATCTGGATTAGTATCCCCAAAGATTTTAGATTATGGTTTTTATAAGACTTCTAGAAATAAACTTGATGAAATTACCCAAGTTATTGTTAAACTAGAAAAAGAACAAGCTGAACTTAGAGAATCGGCTTGTGGGGTTGATAGATTGAGTGATAGTTCTTTGGATTTCAAGTCTTTAAGAGAACCTACATCAAGAAGTAGAGAGAAAATTGTAGAGTTTGATAAACAGAAAATACATATGAGAAATCGTATGAGTACATAGTTAAAATAGATTATAAATAATGTTTTAATTTACCTTTTAGCGTATAAGTTTATGATTAACAAGTTGATTTTGAGATAAGATTATTGAAATATGTTAGGAATTGTGGATTTTTAATTATGGAAAAATTAGGATATAGTTAGTTAAAAAAATTGTCTTATTTTTAGAAATAACAGAAAAAGACTGAAGTTTTATATAATGTGTATTTAATATATAAATAATATCCAAACTTTAACCATGATAATAATCTAATTAAACTTCAAAAGTATTTTACCTTTCGACATCGCTTTAAGGTATTTTGACATTGCTTGGTTATAATCCTCAGCTTTAAATACTTCAACAATCTTACTTTCAAACTGCGAAGGTATTTCACATATTTCCTTATAATCCGTTTTGGCGTTTTCTAAAAATGTATTCAAATGGAACCCAAGAATGCGTTTTCTATTAAAAATAAACTCTTTCGAATCTAAATTGTTAATATTTTCTCCACTCATATTCCCTTCAATATATAATGTCCCTCCATATCCTATATATTTAAGAAGTTCTAAAGTCATTTGCCCACCAACAAAATCAAAACCGACATAGCATGGGTTTCTATCTTTTTCAAAATCTAAAAAGCCTTTAAATTCAACATTTGTAGCCTCAGCAATACGGAAAATCCCATATTTCAATATTTCATTTTTAGCTGATAAAGATCTGACAATACACATTGGGTTTTGATCTTTTGTTATACGAAGTAACATAAGTCCAAGGCTAGAATTAGCTGCATTTATTATATAAGATTTCCCTTGAGTCAATCTACGCATAGACAAAGCTGTTAATGGATTTACAGATAAAAGACTAGCTTTTTCTAAAGAGATTCCTTCAGGGATAAGACTATAGACTGTTGGGATTGTATATTCACTCCAGCAACCAGTTTTACTATAGAACATAACGGGCTTACCTATAAGATCCTGTTGAGGAGCTTCAACTATAATCCCACTTCCTTCTAAACCAAAAATACTTGGAATTGGCTTTTCTAAATAAGCCCCTAAAGTTGTTGCTAGATCTGCAGGGTGAATAGGCGTATAATGAACTTGAACTAACACTTCATTTGGGGCTCTTTTTGGAATTGGAATCGAAGCTATAATTGGTCTACCTTTTTTCTTTAGTATTTGGATTGCTTTCATATATTATTATGGTTTTATATACAAGATATAAATGAATAGGGACTACTCGTTTCCTTTAGTGGCATATAAGGAGCAAATAGATTTTATGAATGATTTATATGATTGCTTACATACTTGCCAAGGTGGGATATTTGAAAGTCCTACTGGGACAGGGAAGTCTTTAAGTATTATTTGTGCTTCTTTAACTTTTCTTACAGACATTTGCAGTCAGAGTCTTAATGATTTGCATACATTATCAACACCAAGAGATCGGATTTTTAGACATGATTATACAGGAATGTCTATTCCTGCAATGAAACACGAAACTTCTAAAGCACTTTTAGATCTAGCGGCAAACCCTAAAATACTATATTTAAGCCGCACTCATAGTCAACTTGACCAATTTGTTGGAGAAATCAAAAAGACCAAATGGGCAAATACTGAAAAGGTAAGAGTTGTTAGATTAGGTTCAAGAAGCCAACTTTGTCTTAATGAAGAAGTAAAAAGTCAAAAAGGTCTTGTTGAGTTCAAATGTAAAGAACTTGTTAAACACAAAGATGAAGAAGAAACTAAAATCAGTGATGAAGAAAATTCACAGCCTGGTTATAATATGGTGTTTAAAAACCATATACAAAAATATCTTGAATCTAAGAAAAAAATCGCCAAATGCCCTTTTTATTCAGAAAAAGAGCTTTTAAGAGTGCATCTACTGGGGAATGTTTGTGATATCGAAGACCTTATAACTTCTGGAACAAGAATGAAAAGTTGCCCTTATTTCGCAACAAGATCTGCCATTGCTGATGCTGATATCATATTAGCCCCATATTCTTCTATATTAAATAAGCACAATCGTCACTCGATAGGGATATCTTTGGAAAGTTGTTATGTTATTATTGATGAGTCACACAATTTAATTGATGCTATTACCGATTATCATTCAGCTGCTATTACAAAATCTCAGATTTTAGCTTGTCAGAAATGTTTTAGAGATTACTACAATTTGTTTGTAGAGAAAATGTTTCCAAGAAAGAGAATGTTTGTAGAAATGGCTTTGAGAGTTATCGATGGGTTTTTATCATACATCAACAGACACGAAATCCTAAACAAAAAAGTTGACTCCCGAGAAAGATTCCTTGAAGAATCCAAGCTTTCCGATATTGACTTTTTCGGTATGTGGGACTATTTCGAAGAAGAAGATCTGACTGCAAAAGTTTATCAACATGGGCCAAAGTCTAAAGAAACTAGTAAATTCAATTTATATTCTATGAAAGCTTTTGCTGATTTTATCTTATCAATGAATGAACCTGATGCTAATATCTTAATTTTCAAAGACCCAGAAGCTAGTCAAGTAAACATGAAATTTTTATTATTAAATCCATACAACAAATTTAAAAAACTCTTAGAAGAATCGAAATGTGTTGTTCTCGCTGGTGGGACATTAACACCAAAAGAAGAGTTTTTAAAGCTTTTTAAAGGACTTCCTAGCAATCGACTTAAAAATTTCTCTTGTGGCCATGTGATACCTAAAGAAAATCTTATGTTTTCAATAATCCCATCAAGTTCTACAGGTAGGGAGTTTAGGTTTACTTTTGATACTAGAGACGATATTAGAATGTTTCAAGAATTAGCTTATGTTTTAGTTGATATATCTAAAGTTGTCCCAAATGGTATTGTTGTATTTCTACCATCATATGGATTTCTTAAGAAAATACAAGATTGTTTTGATGAAGAAATAATGAAATTATTAAATCAAAGGAAAAAAGTGTTTTTTGATAGTAAGGATGAGAGTATGCTTAAGGAATATTGTGAATGTGCAGAAAGGACAGGGGCGATACTTTTTGCTGTAGTAAGAGGATCGCTTAGTGAAGGGATAAACTTTTCTAATAAACTTGGCAGGTGTGTTATTGTTATAGGAATGCCTTATTTAAACAAAAACGATTTAGAAGTTGAAGTGAAAATGAATTATTATAACAGACTGCCTGATTATTCTGGGAATCAGTTTTATGAAAATGCTTGTCATATTGCTATAAATCAGTCTATTGGAAGGGTGATTCGGCATGTAAAAGATTTTGCGATTATTATACTTATTGATAGCAGACATGAAAAAAGTTATAACCGAAGACCTGATTGGATAAAAAGAAGTTATATAAAACATGATTCACTTGGAGGAATGCTGAACTCGATAAGGAGCTTTTTTAGATCAAAAATTAATGCGGCTAATTAACTATAATGATTATAATTTATATATAAAATCAATAGATTTCTTTGTTAGACATAAGTGAAATTAAGTTTTGGTATAATTTTTTTTTAGGAAATTGTGAATAAAATAAGAGATTTAAATCCTACCTTCACAACCCATTCTCCTTCAAACCCAAAATTATCTTCAAAAGTCACCTAAAACATAATCAAAAACCTAATAAATGGCGGCAATCAATGTTACGAACGTACGTGTCCTAAACAACCCAACCAGTTTCCTAGAGTCCTTTCGTTTCGAAATAACTTTTGAATGTTTAACACCTTTACAAGAAGATATAGAGTGGAAAATAATATACGTAGGTTCATCAAATGACGCAAAATACGATCAAGTATTAGACTCAGCTTTAATTGGCCCTTTACAATATGGGGCTATGAGATTTATTTTTGAAGCACCAGGTCCTGATATTTCAAAGATCCCAGTAGACGAAGTTGTTGGTATTACTGCAGTAATACTTACTTGTAGTTATAAAGACCATGAATTTTATCGTATTGGGTATTATGTAAATAACCAATATACAGAACCTGAATTAATGGAAAATCTTCCAAGTACACCAATACCTGAAAAAATACAAAGGTCGATACTTGAAGATAGACCTAGGATTAGTAAATTTCCTATAGAATGGACGAATTCTAAGACGAATTAACTGCTTATTTCATTTGTGGTTTTATATGGCAATGTGATTTTAGGGGTAATTAGGAGATGGTTATTAAAATACAAATTTAAGTCTAACTGAGGTATTTGGCCGCTTGGGCACGCTTTGAGCTCGGTGTTCTTTGAAGAAAATCGGGGTTTTTACCCTTTTGACCCCTGGATTTTTTAATGCTTGGAATGTTTTTGGTCGCAGTTTAATGGATTTTAGAGTTAGAAGCACCCCATCGCCTTCGAAGAGGAAGTTGATAAGGTCTAAATTCAAGTCTTTGTTGCAATTTAGAAGCATTTCACTGACTTCTTCATCAGTAAATTCATGTATTGCCTCAGTTTTTAATGTCTTTCCCCAATTCTTATACCTCTGCTGTAATTTAACACTTCTCTTCCTACTCAACATTTCCTGTATCCTATTCTCAAGTTTCTTAGCGATAGGGACTTCACTTGTTTCTTGCATTTTCCAAGTAAAATGACTAGAAAATCTTTCTAAGGCAACTTTTACCCCAGGTGGTAATTGGACTTCATTTTTATCTTTTAGTATTCGAATAATCCTTTGTAGATATTCAATAAGCAAATCATCACCATTAAGTGTTAGTTTTGCATCTTTGCTTGTTTTTAAAGACTTTGAATCTATTGAGTTGTCAATACTCGGCTTTTTATTTGTTTTGTTATATATAGGTAAAGGTTTCATATATACTGGACTTTCTAAGATTCTAAAATCAGTGTTTTCATCAAAAAGCATAGAATTTATAATTTTGTTTATTGGCCTTGCTTGCGAGAAATACTGGTCATAAATTTGCCCATTTTTACAAGGATACAAACGTAAAAAACCTTTTTTCCTAGAATACTCGTCAAGTGTTTCCCTTAGAATCTCCTGAACTTTTTTAGAAGAATAATGTTTTTTAGTAAGCTTTGGTACTAAATAAGGCGAGTTTTTTAGTTTTGGAACCGTTAACCGGGTACATGTTTTGTAACCTGTAACTTTACGAGCTGGTTTCATATGGATACCTATAAGGTTAAACGTATCAATAAGAAGATTTGATTTTATATAAAAGTCTAAAGGAGATTCTGTAGCCATAGAAGGGCTAAGATTGACTTCCAAAAGCCATGGTTTCAATGAAGAGTCTAAAATCACATCAAATCCAAATAAATTAAAACAGTTATTCCTATGTAAATTCAATCTTTTCGAAGCTTCAGTAACCTGGCTTTCAATACTCAGCACACTTTTAATAACCAAATCATAAATCCTCTGCCACAATCCATCTACATCAACATTCTTCTCTTTAAAATACTTCATCAAAGCTGTCAAACTCCATTTATGCCCAACCCCATCATCTTTTGCATTAGTATTCTGTATAAAATTTTCATTCTTCTTATTAACACTATAATTTGTCAAATGTATAAATTTATTATCTTTGAATTCATTAACATATTTTTCACTAGCAAATCTAGTTAATCCTTCTTCATATAAATACACCCTTAAAGGTTCAAAACTTGTAACACAAACATAAAGTCTTATATCAAATTTTAATCCATTAATCAAATATGGGTTGTCAATATATTTAGAAATAACACATATATCATCTAAAGGGATATTATGTATAGAATCCACAAGAAAAATCCCTCGTCCTTGAGATGAGTTTGTAGGTTTAACAATCCAAACGTTTTTTTTATCAGAGTTAAATCGATTGAATAATATCGGGAAACTTTCAGGTAAAATATAAGTTTCTGGGATAAAATCATAAGCTTCTTTACTATATTTTTCTTGCATATTAGTCATATTGATACATAGTTTATCTTTACGTGTTAATTCATTTGAACAAGGGAAATGGTTTATTTTTTGATATGGGTTTAAATCTTCATATAAAAATTCCTGTGGAGATGAACCTGACCAGAGAAGATTCCATGAATGTGATTCGGTATAGAAAAAACCTGATGATTCAAGTATGGATCTTACAAGTTTAGCATCAGCTTTAAAGATTTTGTATAAGAGTTGATGGGTACTTCCTGAGTTACCTTTACTATAGGTGTTTGTTGGGACTGTATCTTTTATTAATTGATCTTCGGTTATTGGGGTTAGGGTTATAAGAGGAGGTTTGAACTCATCTGAGTCACCTAGTTTTAAAGAAAGCATAGAAAAGTGATTGTGTAAGTTTTCTAATATTGGAATATTTTGTGGGATATGTAAACCTTGACCAGGACGACCTATTGTTTGAATGTCTATATGACTGTATTTTGTGTTTGGTTTACTTATTCCTGTCACAAATTTAGTTACAGTTAGTTCTGGAGAATTCACACCCTTCTTTTGATTGTAATTCATAATATTTTTGTAATATAAATGATATTGGATAATTATTTTTAGATTATGTGTATAGGTTTTATTATTGGAATTGATAAGGGTTGTTTGTTTTTTTTATATGTGATTTTTGTGGAATTTTTGAATGGGTTTTTAAATGATGGATTTTTTTATGGCGAAGTTAGTATGTAAGGGAATCTTTGGAGAAATAGAGTGTTTTTTTTATTGTAAGTTTTTAAGTAATTAAGGATTATGTAGTTTTTTGTGTTGTAGAGAAGATATTATAAAAAGGAAATTGTTGTAAGTGTGATATTAACTTAGAGATAGAATGATAATGGAATGCTTTGAGGAAATATAATAATCTGGGATTTTTATTTGATGGTAGCAGGAGGATCATGATATTGGCCATAAAATATAGTATTAGAAAAATCAGAATATAATATGAAAAATATATATATAATGCTATGATACTTATTATAAAAGAGCATAGTAATTTATTACTTATTATATATAATTATAGACTAATTCATTACAGATCAATCTATGTTTGTAACAAATTAACTTATCACAAAAAATGCTACAATTATTAA
This sequence comes from Stentor coeruleus, assembly GCA_001970955.1. NCBI lineage: Eukaryota > Ciliophora > Heterotrichea > Heterotrichida > Stentoridae > Stentor > Stentor coeruleus. The sequence goes on along the minus strand of MPUH01000838.1, from coordinate 20,586 downwards.
TAATGATTTAAAACTTTTGCTTGATGAAAATAATAAGTTAATTAAGGAAACAAAAGAAAATATGGGTTTTCAAAAGGAAAATCAAAGTTTAGGATAAATATTCTAAAGGTAGGATAAGGATGAATATTCTAAAGGTAGGGTAATAATGAATTTCCTAATGGTAGTTAAAAATACCAAAAGCAACATAAAATATACCCAATTTTGACAAAAAAACCACAAGCATACTAAAAAACCCGATAAACTCAGTAATTTTCTTAAACTTTACACAAATTTATCTAATTAACTAAAATCAATCGTAGAACATTTCTCAAGCACAAAACTCGCTAACTTGCTTATCTCTTCATTCTTCGACATCTCTAATTTAATAATTTTATCATTAATATTCGAGTTCTTATACGCATTCAACACTTTGCTTTCATAGTTTTGAAAATCTAAAAAACTGCTCACAAAAATCAAATAATTCTTATCAATAATAGGATCAACTCCTAAAACCATAGCAATTTTCTCAAAAACATAATCATCAAGAATATGAATTTTATTCATTGTCATACTTTGAATTCCAATATTTCTAAACACAAAACTGCATTCTTTTCTCAATGAAAAACTTGGATGATTTATACATGAAACAACATTTTTTTTCAAATCAGAAAACAAGAAATTAGTCATGTCTAAATTTGTCCCAACAACAAAGTTACTTATAATAAACAATATGGGTTTTTTTAGATCAGTGGAATTTATGAAAACTTCTGATATTAAATTTAGTATTTCAAGTGTTAAATAATTGGATAAGTGTATTTCTTTATCAGTGATTGAGTTTATAATACTTAAAACACAATTTAAATGAGTTTTGTTTTTTAGGTTTCTTAATATTATTGGGTGTATGGAGTTTAAGAATTTAATATTGTATAGTGAATCATCAAGAAAATCAACAATGGTTAAAATTATATAATCGTTTTCAGGGTTTTTCTTAGCTATTTCAATGATTTTTATCACAAACTCCATATCTTTGAACAGTAGTTTTTTTGATGATTTTTCAATAATCTTCAACAAAGCATAAGCTGTAAGTTTAACAAGATGGGTAATATTATAAGCTATAGAACTTAGCTGTTCAAGATAATTGTTTTTAAGTAAAATATCAGCAACTTCTGTATATTCATGACAAAGATTAGCTAGAATATTAAGAATATACGAATATAAACTATCAATTCCTAATTCCAGTGTACATAACAATCTTATAATTATTTCAGGGTCTTTTAAATAGCTTAGTAAATTTTCGATTCTTGATAATTTTTCTAATACTGATAATGAAGTTTCTAAAATCTCCTCATTGTTTTGATCTAAGCTTTTTAATGTGCATTTGATGATTTCTTTTATATTTTTACATGAATTTTTTATAAAGTCTTTGTCTAATGTTAGGCTTTGAGAAATAGTTAATAAGGTTTCAGAAAGTTCTATTGGATCAGTTGGGGAAGTTTCAGAAAGTTCTATTTGAATAGTTTCGGATGTTGTTTGAATTGGGCTATTTGAAGATATTGTTAGTCTTCTGATTTCTTTTAGATGAAATAATCTTTTTTCCCTACGTAGATTTGTGGCGAATTTTTCATGGGCGGAATTGTTACTAAAGCTTGGTTTCATGAAGTTTTTTTGGCGGATATCAAAGGTTTTGATCATATTTTTTATTGCATGTGGGGGTAAGTTTAGGTTGATATGAATAGTTTGTATATGATTAAAAGGGTTTTTTTGTTTTATTAAGAAAATTAAGGGAAACTTGCTGGATGTAATGATAGGAATGAGGATGGTTTATTGTTGATTTTTGAGGTTTAGTTTTTTAATGATGATAGTGGGGATTTAATGTATTGTGATATTAAATTTGTTAATTGTCAGAAGATTTTTTTTTTTTGGTTGAATTATGTTGTAATTTTTCGATACCGATATGATCTTATTAAGTGTACTGATGTAATTAAAACTGTTTCCATCTACTAACTTTACTAAAACAACATAAATGGATTTATCCAACCTAGAAAACTTATATCCCGACAAAGTCCCAGTAATAGTCCTAGACTCTAAATCCCTAAAAAAGTTCCTCATCCCAAAATCTACAACCCTAAACGAATTCATTTACCTATATCGTAAAAAAACCCATATGGAAAGCAAAAAATCCATATACGTTGAAATAAAAGGTCGAAACTATCTATCCTTTAACAGCACTTTTAACGCTTTATACAAAGATTATAAAAACGAAGATGGGTTTTTATACCTTAACATAATCAAAGAAAAATATTTAGGTAACTAATTGTATTGAAATACTTTAAAAAAATTCAAAAAAAAAACATATATTAAGTACTCAAATTGAATTATACGTGCTTAAGTACCTCAAGTTTCGCTTTTATCGATGAAATCAGCATAGAATCAGCTTTTTTGCTATTTTCCAAGTTCTTAGGCTGGGCCAAATTAGTACTGTTAATTAGTAGTTCAGCCTTTTTAGCTTTTTCATCTAGTTTTTTAGCTTTTTTCTGAATAATTTCATACTTCCTATCACTTGGCAAATCTTCATCAAGAACTTCTTCCCAATCATTTTCCCTAAAATTTGACGTCACTTCATAGTTTTCTCTTTTTTTCCTCCTTTCAGCTAAATAATCAATTGGTTTGCTTTTGTTCCTTTCAATCGACTCAATGATTTTTTTTTTATTATTATTCGAACGTTTTATTTCCCCATCACTTTGTGCGGCTGTTGAGTTTTCATAGTGAAATTTCTTTTTTACGACTGGGTTTTTAAGTTTTTCTAAGCGTAAAAGTAATTCGGTTTGTTTGAATTTATCGATTGTTGGGGTGTATAATTCACGTATTGTATCAGCATAAACTTTCTTATTTTCTAGTCTTTTCATTTTCTCTTTCATTTGCCGCTCTTCTTCTAGTTTTAATTCTTTTTCCTTTTTCGTTATTTCTTCTAAAAACCTGGATTTCGGGAAGGGTCTTTCTGATATTATTGATAAATTAGGAGATTTTTCTCGTTCTTTTAAGCTTGAATCATGCCATTTTATATGCTCAATAATTTCTTGTCTGCTTATTGGCTGAAACATCATCCTTTTCTTAGCAAGTTCCATCTTCCTTTTTTCCAACTCCTTAAACTCCACATCTTCAGTGTATTTTTCTTGGATTTTTTGATATAAAGGTTTTTTTTTAATAACATCAGCTAATTCTAACTCGCGGTTTTTAGCTTCTTCTAATTCCTGCTTGCGTTTTCTAGTATTTTCTTGCATTTTTTCAAGCTCTTGTTGATAGGTTTCTGAGAATCTTTCCTGTTTTTCATGCGATTTTTGGACTTTTTCATGTTTTTCGAGTTGTTCTTGGTGCATCAGCTCTTCAATATGCTTTTGGATTTTTTGTTGTCGACGTTTTTGCTCAAGGTAATATTCACGAGTTTTTTTAGCATTTTCATCGCTTTTGCGTTTTTCTTCTTCGAAATACTCGCGTCGGAATTTCTCGATTTGTAAATTCGGTTTTATATATTTGCTTTCTTCAGGAAAATCCACTTGCTGCATATAATTATCAATCTGATTCAACTTAGCTTCAAGAAGTTTTTTTTGTCTCCGAATTTCCATAATCTTAGCTTTTCTTATGTTTTCTTCAACATTAGCACTATTTAGCTCAGCTGTAAATTCTTCAATAACCGGTCTTAATTTGGATCGTTTGGAAAAAAAATCTATATCGATAGTCTCATAAACTTGTCTAGCTTTTTCGTAAGTGAGATGCTTTAGCATTTTCTTAGTTTCTTTTTCCAATTTGACTTTCTTTATAAGCTCGTGTAGATAGTTTGACGCCATTATCAGGATTATTTATTTAGTTTGTATTGAAAATTGTGAAGAATTTTATAATGTTTTTTCTATGGGAATTCAGAGGATTTGAAGTTAGGAATTTGGCTGATTGCTGGATAAGATTTTAAGTTTATGCGAAATTATTAAGCAACTTATGGGAAAATGAGGAAGAGCGATTTTGATGGAGAGGTTGAGGATAATTTGTAGAGAAATTAATATTTTTAAAGGAATGATGGGCTTTTATTAGAGAATATTAGCTTTGGATTTGTAGCAGTTTTTTTGATGATAAAAGATTTCAATATGCTAAATTTTTAGTTTTCTATAATTGGTATTTTAGTAATAAGAATTTTTTTTAATAAGCAGTTGGTTTATATAAAATAACCAAATTTAGTCTAATAAACTGATAACTAAATTATATTTATATCATGCCTAGCTTGATAACAAGCATGATAGTTCATCTTATTAAAAAACACAAAATCCTTAAATATCACAAAATTTATCATGACAAATTATCATTAAAAAAAAACATCCAACTCTCAAAGTATAAAAAAAACTAAAAAACCCAAAACAAAATCCTAACCAAATCTCTCTAACCATCCTAAAACATCACAACCTCCTTTATCCCCATACCAACTACCCAAACAAAAAACCTTTCCTATAATAAAACCATCAAATCCCATCTATAAAAAAAATATCTCACATATTATTATCTAAATCTATAAACATAATTTATATCTTCAACTTAAGCTTTATCTTAAAAACCTATAAAAAAATCATAAAAATCCTCATCCCAAACAAGCAAACCAAACTTCTGATATCCTCTACACAAAAACCACATCAAAAATCCTAACACTTCAACCTTTAATCCAAATCTTTCTATTCATTTACAAAATACCCTCATCACATACATCTCAAGGTCAAAATGCAAAATAATAATCATGGCTATCAACTACGAGCTTGGTGTGGCAATACTAGGTTCAATCTCAATCATCGTCACAATCATATTTGTCATTATAAGTTTCTTGATTGATCAATTACGTAAACACCCTGGCAAATTGGTCTTTTATCAATGCATTCTCCAGATAATCTATGATTTGCATTTTGTTCTTGTTGATAGTTTCTATATGTAAGAACTATTCAGGAAAATTCCTAGCTCATTATGTCAATATTTCGGCTTTGTCTTCACTTTTTGTTATTTTCTAGCCTGGAACTATAACACCTGTCTTGCCCTTGAAATATACTTTAAACTAAAAGAAACTACTAATACTTCATATAAGAAAAGGAATAAAATGTATCATATCATATCATGGACTGTCGCTTTAGCTTTAAACAGTATCATTGCTGTAGTGAAAAATTTTGGGCCTACCTCATATGGGACTTGCTTTGTAGCAAAACAAACCTATGGGCATTTTGTTGAGATTTTCCCAGTGGTTATAAACTTCCCTTTACTTGTCACTTTTAGTATATTCAGTATAAAAGAAGTAACAAAAACATATGAGTCATTTGTCGTATCAGTTGCAGTGAGTAATATGGTTTTATCTTTAACTTTGACAATCTCAAATATTTTTTCTTTTATCATAATTTTCGATGAAGACTCAGTAACATCATCAGATTTGCATATAGGGGCAATGATTGGCGCTTGCTCAGGACTTACACTTAGCTGTTCAAGGCTTTTTAGTAAAAGTTTATATAAAAAAATCCGCAAACTAGTGAGGAAAAAACGTAATCATATAAATATTTCCCTTCAGGAATACATGCAAGAAGGGTTTTTTCAAGATGAGTCCAGTGCTGATATTTTTCGATCTACTATATGGAATCTTAATGAGTTTTTTGAAAACTTGACAAAAAAAACTATAGCTGAAATTCTCATAACCTTATATCTTAGATACGCAAATGAAGCAGAAGTTATGCATATAAAAAAACTTATGATCAGCTACTCTAAAGAAAAATATGATTCATTATTAGAATATTTCCCTTATATAAATCATTGTATTTTATATATAGTATACAATCCATCATGTTTAATTATAGAATACAATCCTGATATTTTTGCTGAAATCCGTAATAATACTGGATTTGATAGTACAAGTCTTTCTCAAACACTTATTCAATTAGAAAATTTTACTAATATCAAAGCTGAAGGGACTAATAAAGGGGGAAAAAGCGGGAGCTTTTTCTTTACTACATCAGATGGGAATATTATAATGAAAACAATTCGTAGAGAAGAAAGGAAAAATTTCATTAATAATATGTTGAAATATTATGGATATCATGTTTTACATCATGATAGCAGATTAGTAAGGGTTTTAGGGGTTTTTAAAGTATTTCCATCAAATCTGGATTTTGTGATTATGGAAAACATCATCCCAAAAGTAGAAAAAATTGTGGTTTATGATATAAAAGGGTATATAAGTGAGAATCGTACTGGGGAAAAAATGGTGAAAAAAGATACGGATTTTATAGAAAGTTCATTTAATATGAATACTCAAGTGAAAAATGAGTTGATTAAAGTGCTTGAAGAAGATATGATATTACTTAGGTATATGAGTGTTATGGATTATTCAGTACTTATTGGACATTGTCAGGATGTTATGAAAATTACTAGTAGATATTTGGTAAATGGACATGATGGATTTTTACTTGTTGGTATTATTGATATTTTTCAAGAGTATAATTTTAGGAAAAACTGTGAGCATAAGGTCAGGAGATTTTTCACAAGAAAAGATATAAGTTGCATTGACCCAGATGCTTATTATAGAAGATTGTTTGATTTTCTTGTAAAGCACTTGTAATATGGCTTATAAAAAGCAATGTTTTTTTCTTATAAAATCATTACTATAATATAATTTCTCCCTCAAATCCTAACCTCATACCAAACTTATAATAAAATCTTCAAAAGACTATAAATTTTCTAAGCTAAATAATTATACTTGGTACTATCATTTTTATCTCTTTCCAAAAACTCTCTCGATATCAAATTCTCAATCCTTTGCTTAATATCCCTAATCTGTGGTCTAAAATTCTGCAACACCATAATAACTTCTTGTATCAGACTATTATGTGCTAAAGATTTTCTCATCTTCATAATCCTAACAATACTCGCATCAATAGCATGATTTCTATCCTCAGCAACTTTTTCTTTCTCATAATTTTCCTCTTGTGAAGGCACAGGCAATTTAATTCTTCTAATAGGATTTTGAAAATTCTGATTGATTCTAAACGAGTCTTCTTCATTAACTTTTTTCGTATCCCCATTAAGTTTTTCTAATACCCTATGTTTAGGATTCATGAAAATATTCAAAACTTTTTTACAGAAATCATCATCAAATCCCATATGCGTTTTCACATCTTTATAACTTAATTCTGGGTTTTCATTAAACAAACATAAAGTTAATCCTTGATAAGGTGAGCATACAAAATCGTATCGACCTGTATTGAATTCTCTAGATACTTCTATACTACCTTTGCTTATCATCCAGAAAAGTTTTCTATGTTGAGTATGATGTGAATAAAACATTTTAAAATGATCCATGCAAACCTGCATATCTTTTGGAAGTTGAACTTGTTGGTTTTTAAATGAAGGCCAGTAACTATTGGTTAGAACTTGAACACTGAATTCAATTGGTAGGTTTTGATGCATTTTTTTATACGCTGTCAATATTTCCTGTGCTAAATGCAAGTCGTTATTCATCCCTTCAAGTTTACTAGTGAAATTCGACCCACAACACATTTTCATCTTAGAAATAATACTTTTCTCAGCATCTTCATTAGCACTAAGGTCATTTAAAAGCCTTGTCGCAAGTTGGTTTTTGAAAATCTCAGCAAAAAGCTGTTTATCTTCTAAATGTTCAAACAACTCAATAATCTTTGATAGATTTTCTTCAACTTCAGCTTCAGTCATTCGACTATTTGTTTTTTTCAATATCCTATCAGCATAACAAGCTAATATTTCAGCAAAAGGATACTTTCCTATACGTTTATTCACTATTTCCTCAAATCCAAAATTCATAGCTCTTTGATATGTACTATCATTTTTAAAACTCTCAGCTAATAAGCTTTTAAATCTTAATTGAAGATTCATAAGATTCTTAACAAACTCAGGATCTTCAGGAGATTCAGTTTTAGAAGTTTCATTTTTCCTAAGTTTTTCCCCAATAACATTTTCACCTTCAGATTTTATAAACTTAGTCAAAGCTAATGATATTGGAAGTTGGCACTCTTTGATTTCGACAGTAAGTTTATGTAAACGGCTAAGATCAGCTCTTTTTTCATGTGTTAGGAGATATAAAACTCCAGTTTCTTTTTCTAATAAGATTTGGATTTTGTCTTTGATGACAATTTCTAGGTATTTGTTTTGAATGTTTTTCCATGATGCTTCACCCATAACGTGTACACACCTTTGATTTTCTTGAATCAGATGATCTTCAGCTTTTTTAAGATAGTCTGATAAACTGTCTTGACCAATCCAAGCAGCTGATTTTCCCGCATAAAAGTTGTAAGTGTCTTGAAGGACGTTTCTTTCTATAGCTGGGCATAGTTTCTGACTTTCTTCTTTGATTTGATTGTCTAGAACTAAAAGCATTGAATGGACTTCTTTCATAGCATCTCGTTGATGAATTTCACTTTCACGGTCTTTTTGCAATATTTCAAGAAAACTCTGCACAATTTTGTCCTTTAGATCTTCAATAACTAATGTTTGGAACTTAGTAAAAGCTACATTTTGTAAGGAAGGTAGGGAATTTTGAGTCACATGATGTCTATCTAAATATTGGAAAAAGTGCTTAAGCCATTTAGCCATGGTCTTATAATGTTCCCAAGCTATACTCATGGATATTAAAAAGTTAAGAGCGGACTCTTGTTGTTTTAGTATCGGGATTTTGTATTTTTCTATATAGTTTTCAAGGGTCTGACCAAAACGCTCATAGAGAGTTTGGGAGAAGTTCTTGTTACGTGGCTGGGTACACATATCGTAGACTACAGTGTATAAGGCTGAGTAATCTTTTTTGAGGAATGGGGACTGGTTGTCGTTTTCTAAGAACTCAATGATTCGGTTGATCCCTTCTGTAGATATTTTGCACCAACCTTCTTCGAGTTCGATAGTTTTCTTGCTCATATTTATTAGGTTTTTGTATAAGCACTTTGCAAGATTTATGAGTAAATTGAGGAAAAGTCGGGTGTGAGGATTGATAGGAGGAATTTTAAGAGAAAAAATATTGGCTTTGTGAAGAAAAACTAGATATTTTATTGGCCATTTGGGGTATATGATTTAGTTTTTATATAGGATTATTAGATATAGTTTTTTTATAGAACAATAAGGATGTTGTGAAATATTCAACTTTTTAACTATAAGTTTAGTGTTAGTTTGTGACATTGATAAACTTTATATAAAATAATATCATTCCTAATACAGGGAAAAATAAATATAGAAAATTGTGATTCTGAGTAATATTATATAATTCTCTATACAATAATAATATTAATATTATAATCACTACAAATACTCAAGGTGTTAAATCTTTCAATATCCGATCCTGTGTTTTACTAAGATAAGATGATGAATACCCATCAGGAGACTTCACCGCACTAATCCTAAAGCTAATCGGGTACTTTCTATCTTCAATAGCATTACTAAGAAGTCTACAAAACTCATCAGGATCATCTTGTATTTTACACCCTTCCATAATCAATTCACAAAGCGATCTATTTTCAGTAACCCCTTTACAAAATGCAAACATAGACTTTTGTTCTGCAGTTTGTAAATTCAAACAATACGACAAATCTAAATTTCTTAACCCTTTCTCAAAAGATAAAACTCTTCCCATTTCCATAAGTACTTTATTATCATAGAAATTGTTATAAGAAGCTACAAGTTTGATTAAATCAGGTGGGAGTTTGGCAAATAATTTTATAATCCCTCTACTTGATATATTATTGTTTTGTATATCTAATTTCTGTAGCGGTAGCTGTAACAAACATTTTTTCCTTAATATTTTAAGCCCACTATCACCCAAAGGAATATTTCCTATAATTAATTTGTTTAAACTTTGTGAATTTCTTAAACCTAAACATAATTTGTCTAATAAGCTTTTATTAGCCAAATGTTGAATTCCACTGATTTTTAATGTTAATAAGTGAGTATTAAGACCTAAAGCAACACCTAAACATCTGACTGTTTGTTTTGTACTTAAACCACATGGATTGTAGCTTAGATCAAGTTTTTTAACGTTTTTATTATGAGATAATACATCAGATATTGCTTCAAGGGTTTCTGGTTGTAAATAGCAATCATATAGACTTAAACTTTTTATTTTTAATGAGTTTTTCATTAGTGGGATTATTGATTCACCTGATGATATTATATTCCCTTGAAGACGGATTTTTTTCCCTTCATTTTTCCCTGATTTTTCAAGAACTTTTGTTATCATTGTACTAAGACTTGGGGTAAAAGTTATAGAATTGTTACCAAAGTTGATAAGGTTTAAAGAGATTTTCCCTTGAAAGTTTAGGAAAATTGATAAGACTGAGCAGGCGGAAGATGAAGATAAAAGACAGTTTTCAAGGATGAGTTCTTTTATTGGGATTGTGCTTGTATAGGTTTTGTTGATTAGTTTTTTTAATGTGTAGATGCAATTATCGAAGAGGTATTTGTTTGAAAGGTCGAGGATTAGTTTGTGTCGGCCTATATGTTCATAGATGTAGTTTATTGTGATTTTAGCTTGTTTAGCTTTGAGTTTTCGGTATAAATCGTCGAGGTCTTGAAGTTCCATTATGATGTATATTTTGCCGCATTTTTCTTTAGAGATAGGTATAGAGGAAAAGGTATTTGGAGTTTTTAGGTTTTATGAGGTTTTTAAGAGGCAATGTGTGGATTTTTATATGGAAATATTTATTAAAGAGTGATGGGATATAGAAAATAATAAGTTTGGGTTTAGGATAAAAATATTAGTAGATTTGTGTATTTTAAAGATCAGGAGTATATTTTTTTTATAAAATAGGGGTTTTAATAATTGTTTTGAAGATTATGGTAAAACATATATGGATTTATAGAAGCTATTAATAATACAGATAAAATAACTTAGTTTCTTAGATAACCTAATAAAGCATTTTATGTAAAAGTGTATTAAATAACAACAAAATTCTTATTCACTATATATTTTATCAAACTAATCATTATTATATCACACATAATATCTCAGATTTAATAAATATTTCAAACCCAAAAATTCGCATAATCCATCCTAAACAAAAATTTTAACTATAAAAATCCCAACCCCAAAAATATTCTTACTACAGTTTATAATATTTTCCAACACACTAAGAAATAATTTCAATTATTATTAATCCATTACAACAATATGATCTTCTCAAACGACGATATGGATATTGAAGAAAAAAAAGCTTTTATCACAGACCGCAATACTTCATACATAGTCCAACCAACAGAAAAAAAAGCAATAGTCTTCAAAATAGAAGATGTAGACCCGCCAACAAGTATACAAGGTAAGCCAATCCCATTACCAGACAATTCTAATCTATCACGAGTTGTTGATAATATTCAAGAAACACTTAGAAATATAAACCCAAAATTCACTAATCCTAAAGTTGGAGAAACGTGGCGGGTTTATTTTGAGACTAAAGAATGTAAGGCAATTTTATCAGACATGTTTTGGTACTGTTTAGTGAAGATTGATAAGAGACCATATATGAAACAATATAAAAGGGATCTTTTAGAAAGAATATCTTATAACTACGTACAAGTATTTGTCAATGTGCCAAAAGATCATAAAGAAATTTTTTTTGAAAATTTTTACGATTGTATTGCCCAAGGGGTTTTTTATTCAATGTTTTTCTCGTATCCAAAGTCAAGATCAAGACTTGATAGCGAAGAGTTCAAAAGCAAACTTTTTGCCATTGTCTCAAGAAGACTTTCAGGAATAACTGTCAGTAATCAAGGTTATAACAACTGGGTTTTAGATTTAGGTGCAGGAAATGTCCTTCAAAGATCAGCCCCACGTTCTCAAGAAACTTCCATCATCCCAGACATAGCAAGTACAAGAGTTAAAAGACAAACCCGTCGTACCCTCCAAAACCTTAGATATAGTCCATTTGTTACCCGTTATCTGAATTCCAAAAGATATGAAGCAATAAACTCAGTACCATCCTGGAATATGAGATACACCCTTCGTAACTTAGATAAAGAAAAAGAAACCAATCGTCAATACAACTACTACAAAAAACTGGCAATTGAAACTGAAAGAAAAGCTAAAGAACGTGGACGTGACTACCAAGAATTCAGTACAAAAATCGATAAAGAAATCAAAGAAGGCCATAGTAAATACAGTAAAGGGGTAAAAAAACTAAACCTCGAAGCTAAAAAAATTATCAAAGAAGGTGTAAGTGAATATTCAAACAAACTAGTCGCCCTAGGGAAAATCCAAAAAGAAGAAAAAAAACAAGGTTACATTCCACTGCTTTAATAACTCATTTTTTAATAACCACCTTAAAATCACTGGCAATTCGGCTGTTTATAACTATAAAGCACATTAAACTGTCTCATTTTTTCTATAAAAATACTCGAAACTGTTGTCATAAATTCATACAAAGGTACAGGAGCACTTGAAGATTGTAATACCAACCCTAAAGCACTAACTGACGTAAAATCTTTATCTTTACTAAAACCAAACTTATGCTTTGGAAATGTAATATTCATAAGACTATTTGGGGAAAAGTCATTGAAATTTACTGATACACCTTGAAATTCTAAAGATAAATCAAACATAACATGAGCTAGGTTTGTATGAAGTTCTTGAATATAAACATCAGTATTTTTTTGTATTTCAATAAGTTTTTGTGCTGTTTGTTTACATAAGACATATTTTTTGAAGTCTATTCCAAGAACTTTAGGAAGATGATGTTTTTTACACTGTTTTCTGAAAGCTTTTACAAATCGGATGTCTAGATTTTCCCTAAAGCATTTGTCTAGTTCTATAGCTTCTTTGATAAGAAAAAAGTGGTTTACAGTGTTGTGTGTATAGTTTATGGTTAAAGGGCTAAGAGATATTGTGATTTCATACATATTCATAGATAGGTAAATATCGTTTGGTATTATAACTTCGCCTGGTCGGTAGATTTTTGTGATTTTCATTGCAGGGGAATCACTTTTGATGCAGTTTGGGAGTTTTTTACCCCCAGCTCTGATGATTTCTCCTTTTTTCCCCTGATCTTGTATGCTTATAACATAGCTTCCAATTGACATAACTGATTTCATTTCATCAAGTAAAGTATTTGTTACTAAAGATAGGTCATAAACTTCGAAATCTAAACTAATTCGCGTATCTTCATCTTCTATACTAATAATCAGCGTGTTAACATTGAATTCGATTTCTGAATTTACGATTGATTTTGGGAAGTAATTATCTCCATCATAAGGTCTACGTTTCAATTGTGTATTCTTATTTATATTATATTCTCTTACTGAATCAGCTAGTTTTGAACCTGAAGCTCCAGGAAGTTTCCTTTTTTGGGCAAAACTAAACAAAGATGACTTAGGCTCATTGGGTGGAGGGTCATTTTTAGGCCCTTTTACCTCATGTTTAGTCCCCATAGCAACTTTTTCCCTAATTTTCTCTTGTCTTTCTAAATTCTTAAACAACTCATTATCTTTTTTCCGCTCTTTCACATACTTTATCGCAGCTCTCTTAGTCTTGACAAATGCAAAAGCGTACTGAAACCAGAGTTTTACAATCTCCCTACGTTTTTTTCTATCTTTTCTCCTTTCACGCTTTTCTAATCTTTCTGGTATCTTCGCATAAGGTCTAAATCTCAATACTAATGGCCAGATTTGCACATTTGTACAATAATCAAAAAAGTTCCTTACACATTCTGCCATAGCCGCAGTAAATTTAACATCAACTTTATCAACAAGTCCACAAATCCTTAAATTTGGAGCTTCTTCATAAAAACTCACACAAAGATTTATGTTGGTTGGATTAATAAAAGTACTTGGATGGGATTTTGATAGGGTTTTAGATTCTTGAAGGATAAGATCACGAACTTCATATGCTGGAAAAGCTTCAAAAATCCCGATTTCTGAATGAATTGTTGCTTCCCAGAGTGAAGTTGGGATAAGAACACTAGCCATAGAGTAAATATACATGGCAAAGTTACTGAAAAGGATATCTTTTACTATAGCATTTTTACGAGGAGAACGTTTTGTAGGTTTCCCTTCAGTGTAGACCCATTCATAGTTTATGTTTTTAACTTCGATTTTGTTCATACTAAAACCAATAGCGAATGGGTTTTGGTATGGATAAGTCTCATCTTCATACCGAACATGTAGGTTTTTTATAGTTAGGATTAGATTTTTCAGAACTTTAGAAAAGTATTTTTCTAGTATTCCTTCTTTTTTTGGAGGTTCAGCTTCGATTTCCATATACTCATACCTTTGTGTCCTTTTTAGTTCATGATCATAGTCTCTATCCCTTTCTCCAGTTAAAAGTAATGATTTTTCTTCTTTAGTCTCATTAAAACTCTTGTGATTATTATTTTCTATGTATTTTCTATTGAGTTCTATATCGTTTTTCGACATTGTGCTTTCCATGCATGTGCTGTCTTTTTTACTATCTTTAGAACTATGTTTTTTACTATGTTTATTCCCTTCATCTTCTGATTGTATATGACTACTTATAGCACTTCGGTTAATTTTTTCAGATTTGAAGCTTTGGTTTTCGTGTTTGGTTTTTTGAGCTATCGGCGTTTCTTCATACATATTAGGAGTTTCGCCTCTATTTGAATAGTTCCTATTTTTTGTTTGGTTAGAGCTTATGATTTTTTCTTCTACTTCCACTTGCCACATTGCATCATCTGTATCATCTTCAAGTAAATTTTGGTCTTCACGGGCTAAATGTGTGATTGGCCCAAAAATCAATAGAAGCTCGTCGATTTCAACTTCAATTGGACTTGATAGAAAAGACGTGTAATGGCATTTAAGTCGCAACTTTCCAAGAAGACCTGCTTTAATTGTAATAGGAAGTCCCAATGACCCTAGCAACTGATTAACTTTATCTGGGCGGAAGTTCACATTGACTAGGTCTATATGCCCTGATAGCAAACCAACATCAAGTTGATTTTTTTGAAAGCCGTAAAGATACTCGCCAAGGTTTTTTTTGAGGAAGTCGTAGATTTTTGATTTGATTACCATTAAAATTTATACTAATAAAGAAAATGCGTAAAAATTTAAAAGATAAAATATAGAAGATGATAATTAGTAAAGACTATTGATTGGTGATGATATAGAAGATTTAGAACGGGATTTTGATGATTGAATGATATGAGAGCAGAGATGGTTTTGGGATGTGTCGATTTCTAGTGCTTTAAGGAGAATTTGTGAGTTTTTAGATAAAGGGGATTTTTGGATCATTAAGATGGAGTTATTAACTTTTTCCCGGTTTATCATGTTGATTATGGAGTTTTCACGTGTTTTGGTGTTTTGTTTTTCTTTTGTCAGTTTGGTTTTTTCGAATTTTTCTTTTTGGGTAATGTGCTTTTCAAGGATGGCTTGCTTTTTGTAGGAGCTATATTTTAGTTACTCTAATTTCTGCATCCTCTTAGCATTAATTGAAGCCTGCTCATCTTTTAGCTTGTGTAATTCGGATTTGATAGCGATTTCTTTAAAAAAAATTTTTTTTTGATTTAAATAATTCGACTCAAACTTCATATCTTTAACCTTCAAGGCTTCAGCTTTAGCTTTGATTTGTTTCATATAATCAGTACTCATTTGAATAAACTTATTAGCTTTATTCTCTTTAATTTTTCTAATAGACTGAGCTTTTTTCTTTTCTTGTAGCTGTTTTACTTTCCACTGTTTCAAACTATTCTCTCTTTCTATGATTTTCTGTAATGTTTGATATTGTCCATCACTATCTTCAATAGCTTTCCTAATTCTTTCTGGGGTCTTGGCTAAATCTTTCTTTTTTTCTATAGTATTTTGTCTTATCATAGTACTTTTATTGAACTTTTCTTGTAATTTTTCTAGTTTCTCATCTATCTCATCATCATATTCATGTAACCCAATCCCAGAATCTATAATAGTCCCTTGGTCTTTATGAGGGTTTTCACTTGATGTATGGTCTTGAGTGTAAAAATCAAAGCTTTTCCCTTGTTTTTTCACTGTAAACTGGATTTTCCTAAAACTTTCATATTTTTCTATAGGGCTCAAGGATTTATTCCGTATATGTTCTTCATTTGTATGGATTTTCATAAGATTTTCCTTTTGTTTCTGTTGGAAAATTTTGAATTTCTGAACTTGTTCTTGTGTTTTTCTGGATATAAAAGGACTCAAAGACCTGCTTTCAAAACTCGCCGATTCAATAGCATGAATGACCAGGTTTTTATCTTTACCATTTACTAAGGTTTTTTTTTGAAGCTTAGGTTCTTCAGCAACCTGTATTTTTTTCTGGCCAATTTCTGTTGTACTTTCATAATTATTAGAATTTGCTAATATTTCTTCTATAAGTTTGACTGTTTTATCTATATTTCGCATATAATATTGGAACTTGATGTATTGAATTTCTCGAGATAATCCATTAGAAAAGTCATTAAGGGTTTTTTTTTCAAGTTCATTTGAGCTGATACCTAAATAGTCCATTGCCCATTTTATCTGAGGGTTTTCTATATCAATCACGTAGCTCATATTGAGATAATTAAAATATTATATTTGATATTCTTATAGGAGAATAAATATGTAAGGTTTTATATTAGGTATTATGCTGGATGTGTTAATAAAGAAAGATACTGAAGATTATATGAGATTTTGAGAATATGCTTAGAATTTTTATTTGATGTAGGTTTAGGGATTTTATGATTTTTTTTTGTTAGGAAATATGTATTTTTTAAATAGATTTTTATGAATCAAGAAATTGTAAAAATTAGAAGCTTATAAAGTAGACTTAATATAATGACATTGTAGATAATTTATAAAGTAATGGATAATTTTCTGTGATTAAAAACATTTTAAGTATGACTTTTTGATTAATTAAACAATTCAACCTTATAAAAAATAACCTATGAAAAAAGTTATTATTTTTAACATATACTTCCTAAAGTAAAATCCAAGAAAAAACTTATTCTAAAAAAACAATAAAATATCCTCCTTCCTCCCAAACAACAAAATCACCCTTACCCCAAAAAACATAAACCCAATTCTAATCAAAATCCTTTTCATAACCTTTAATTCTCCTAATCTACTTATTTTTCTCCAATAACCCTCATAAAAACATCTTCTAATGAACTCTGCGATATCCCCCAATCAGCAATACCAACATCCCTCTTTTTATCTTCAAACTCACAAAACACAACCGAAACCTTACAACTATCAATTGGTATCTGATAAACTAGATTCCCATTAAACTCCGATAAAATCACAGCACTAGGTATAACTGACTTAACAAAATCTTTAACCTTAGGGACAACATTTTCATCTCCAAACCCATAATTTCTATTACAATTGATAAACAAATGATACCCTCCTCCATATAAAGATTTTAAATTCATCTGTGGGCCAATACATCTTAAAACCCCATCATTTACAATAGCTACTCTTGAACATAAAGCATCAGCTTCTTCCATAGAATGAGTAGTTAATACCATAGCTCTTCCTCCTTTACATTTAGCTAAAATATCCCATAATTGTCTTCTATTTTCAGGATCTAAACCTGTAGTTGGTTCATCAAGAAAAACAATTTTAGGATTTCCTACTAAAGATATAGCAACAGAAAGTCTCCTTCTCATTCCTCCAGAAAGTTGATTACTTTTAAGGTCTTTGAATTTCCCTAAAAACACTTCATCCATAGCTTTTTCAACTGATATTTTTTCATCTTTTGGCGATATACCTTTAAGCCTTGCATAAAATAAAAGATGTTCATGGACTGTAAGTTCAGGCCATAATATATCAAATTGTGGACATACTCCCATATAAAGTTGTACTTGTTCTAATTCATCTGTTATACTAAAACCTCCAATCCATGCATTACCACTATCAGGGGCATATAATCCAGTAAGCATATTAATAAGAGTAGTTTTTCCAGCACCATTAGGACCAAGTAGACCGAAAAGTTCATTTTGTTCGATTTTCAAATTCATTTGTTTGATGGCGATTTTGTTTTCACTACATGTTTTCCCTTTATAAACTTTTCTAATATCTTTAACAACTAAAGGATAATCATTATAATTTTCTAATTGCTGAACTTTCATGTTTTCTTCTTTTACTGCATTATCTTCAGCTGTAAGGTCTAAATTTAAATCAATATGTTCAGGTAAATTCTTATTATGTTTTCTAAAACAAAACAATGGATGTCTTGGTACGCCGAATTCTCTAGGCATGATTTCATTTAAATATAAAGATAAGGCTAAGATAATAATCCCAGATATATATAGTAAAACAATACATTTACCTAATTCGCTTGTAATTTCATTTACTGATTCTATGCATTTATAATATCCACAATTATTGCTTAGTATATAAATAGATCTTGTAAAAGCGAAATGAGGATACCAGACTAAATAATTAGGCATTTCATTTGGTAAAGGATAAACAGCAAGGTTTAATGTGATACCCCATAGTACGGTCCATATAGACAAAAGGTATCCCCATATAGTAGCAGTACGAGCTTTTGATATGAAAACCTGTATAAAAAAACTTAAAGAAATCTGGCATATACCCCAGCCGATTAACATGATAATCAAAACTATAGAACTGGTTTGAGTAAAAAACTGCAGTTTGACAACAACAACACCGAAAATCATGAAAATAATCACAGTTATCGAGTATATAAAAAAATTAAACCCAAAACCTACAACCCAATAATTAGCGATTTTCATACCGTTCATTTTCATGAAATCCTGTAGTTTTTCCTCTTTTTCCAATACAACACTATACATAAAAACTGGAAGTAATAATGATAATGCGATAGGGTATAAACTAGCTCCCATTATATTCAATAATTTATCCAATTCAGCTTTAGCTTGTAATTTTATAGGCATATATTGAACTAAAGTTAGAATTTCTGTATCGGGAAAATGTTTTCTAAAAAAAGCTTGATG
This sequence comes from Stentor coeruleus, assembly GCA_001970955.1. Classification (NCBI taxonomy): domain Eukaryota; phylum Ciliophora; class Heterotrichea; order Heterotrichida; family Stentoridae; genus Stentor; species Stentor coeruleus. The sequence continues at coordinate 1,672 of MPUH01000838.1, read as the reverse complement.
GATCATATCTATTAAAGTAAGCATACCATCAGTAATAGTTAATAATTTAAACCCATTAACCCCAAGTTTAGTAATCCCATTATTTCTATGATATGATGAGAATCTATTATCATTGATTTGAGCTTTGTATTTTAAATGAGTTGAATTTGCTGAATAAAAAGTTATAGCACCATCAGGTAAATCGGATAAATACAAAGACTCACTATTGCGAATTGGGTTTTCATTCATGATTTTTAAAGTGTCATAAAGGTCTTTGTTTATTGTTGTATATGGTTTGGAAAAAAAAGGATTTTTTTTTTCGTTGGTGTTGCATTTGTAATTTGGGATTTCACCAAGAAGACCGCTGTTAGAATAAGAGTCTTTATCATTACCAGTAAGATTTCCAACAAAATCAGCGACAGAAGGGTCTGATGAGTCTATGCTATACATAAACCATTGTTCACAACTTGTTATATCAAGACCTAATAAGCTATAGAGAACATAATTAGGTACAAGAGGAGGGTTTAGGATTCTGGGGATTGTTTCTAGGTCAACAGGGATGTTTTGGTTTTTGTTTAATTGACTTCCTGCGATTTCTTTCATTAGATAGACTAGGAGAAGACAAAGAATAGGAGTTAGGATTTGACAAATGTTTGTTCCTTTTTGACGTAATTGAAGAGTTACTGATTTACGAAGAAGGGCTCGGATTTGGTAGGACTTTCTCTTGTCTTTACTTTCTTCCATTTTTACTACAAGAGAAGAAAGACTTAGGGTAGTTAATATATTGTATTTTGTATGTGAAAAATAGATTTTGATTTAATGAATTAGATAATAAAATATTAGCGAGTTTTAAATTATGATAATTTTAGCATGGTTGTGATAATAAAAATGATAATTAAATTAATACCCAACTATAAAACCTAACTATTTTAACTTATCTAATTCCCTTGCTGATCTTCAACCTCAAGCTGATCTGTAAACTCAATAATTTTCCCCAAAGCAACCGTAATCCCTTTATCTCTCAAAACAAACCTTCCCAACTGTGCCAAAGATATATACTTCTCAATACACACCTCATTAACAGTTTTGATTTTCAATACAACCCTCTGGCCAGATTTACAAAAGGCCGTTTTAACTTTTTTCTTTTTCTCCACATCAAAAAGTGCAATCATTTCAGTAACTTCACATTCTTCAATATCTGTATGTAAATGCATAACACATCCATAACCAGCTGTAATAAGCATTTTAGGATCAGGAAGTTCAAGAAACTGTACATCAGCTTTGAATTCAATAGTAATATGACATACAGAATGTACATCACATATAACATATCCTCTTTGAACATCAATTTCTTCAGGAACTTTTATACGCATTTTAACATTTTCTCCAGGATTCGCATATATAAGTTTTGTATCTTCCCCACCAATAATTTCAATAATCTCCCCTTTGATTTTTATAGGCATAATAAGTATCCTAAGACCTTTAACAGCAAGTCCACTTTCAACTTTTCCATATATAGTCAACCCTTGATCTTTAACTCTATCAATAATAGGGATTCTTAAAGGATCATCTGAATTTCTAATAGGTGTTGGCAAACGGTCAAAAATCTCAAAAAGTGTTGGACCAGAATACCATGAAGCTTTTTCAATACTAACAGGGTTTATAATATTATCCCCTGTAATCCCTGATATAC
>MPUH01000837.1:0-32484 GCA_001970955.1 Stentor coeruleus | reverse complement strand
CTAGTGGACCAAGGACTAGAAAAGGTTTAAAAAGCAGAAAAATCATTAGAGTTGCTGAAAGTGTCTCAAAAATCCAAAAAAACTCTAGCCGATTAGTAAGCGAAGGATTCAAACAGTATTTAAAAAAGATATGAGTGCAGGAGATAAACATTTTATTGTTGAAATACAAAAGAAACTAGAAATTATTGTTATTTTAGCCTTTGATATTGAAAGTCCTGAAATTTTTCGTTTAGAACTTAAGCATAATGAAGCTTTTGAACTTATGAATGGAAAAGAAAACTATCAAGTTTTAGCTAATATGCTAGGTATTGAAGATGGTGAAATTTTAGCTAATATGCTAGGCATTGAAGATGCAGAATTTTGAAGAAGGACAGGAGATAAAGCAAGTAATACGGTTGGAAATAGCGCAAGAAAATTTAATCAAGAGAATTTGATTGTAGAAAGTGAGAATTTGTTTCATAGAAAAAACAATTTATTTAGTGCTGCTTCAAATATACAGACACAATATGAATTTAGTTTAATTCATCCAGTTTTTATTAAAAAGTATTCTGATGAAGAATCTGAAGAGGATGAGGAAAAAGTTTTGAATGAAGAAGAGTCTTATAATAACATAGAAAAACCTGTAGAGAAGGTGATGTCTAAAGAGCATTCCTATAAAAGTATAGAGAAACATGAGGAAAAGGTTGTTTCAAAAGAACAGTCTTATAAAAATATAGAAGAGCATGAGGAAAAGGTTATATCAAAAGAACAGTCACATAAAAATATAGAAAAGTATGAGGAAAAGGTTATATCAAAAGAACAGTCACATAAAATTATAGAAAAGCATGATGAAAAGGTTATATCAAAAGAACAGTCACATAAAATTATAGAAAAGCATGAGGAAAAGGTTATATCAAAAGAACAGTCTCATAAAAGTATAGAAAAGTATGAGGAAAAGGTTATATCAAAAGAACTGTCACATAAAAGTATAAAAAAGCCTGAGGAAAAGGTTATTTCTAGAGATCAGTCAAATAAAATTATAAATAAAAACGAATCTCATAAAAGTATTGAAAAGGATGAAGAAATTGGTATTTCACGAGAACAGTCATATAAAAGTATTGAAAACCCTGAAAAAGGAAATATACCTAAAGATTTATCTCATAAAAGCCTTGAAAAGCCTCAAAATTCATCTAAAAAATCTTTACAAAAAAACCCACACGAAAATCAAGAAAAAAACTCATTTATCAGTTCAGAACCCCCAATAAATCATATTGAAGAAATCAAAGTTGATGCAGACCCTGAAAGCCTTGATTCACAACCAAACAAAGAAGAACTTATAAAATCTAATCATAAAACAAAGAGGCCATCATTGCTTAAATCTGATAATGTTCTTGCTGATTCATCATTTGATCCTAATATAAATGCAACTTTTAACTTAGGCCTTGAATTCATCCCTAACCTTGAAAGAGCAAAAACAATGGGAAAATCTGAAAAGAAATTCCAAGTAGAACTTTCTGAAGAGGAAATAAAAGAAATTAATGAAGATGATGAGGAGAAGATAGAAAAAATCGAAGCTGATATTAAAATAAATGCTGAATTTGTTTATGAAAAACGGGAAGGGCATGAAAAAAACACAGATTTCGATATTGAGATTGAAGCTACAAAAAGTTATGTTGTGAAAGATGATGATGTAGATGTTGAGAAAAATTATGAGGATGAAAACTATCATGAAGAAAAGGTTAAAGATTCTGACCATTATGAAGAAAATATTTCTAACCATGAAGAGAATATTGATGAACATCATGAGGAAAAACATATTGAATATCATGAGGATAAAAAAAGTGAATATCATGATGAGAAAAATGATGAGGAACATAATGATGCAAAGTATTCTGAACACTTTGAAGATAAATCTGTTAAGCATCATGAAGAAAAATATGTCGAGGATTATGAAGAAAAATATGTCAAAAATCATGAAGAAAAACCTACTGAGCATCATGAAATCAAAACTGTTAATGATGAAGGAAAATCTATAGAGCATAATAATGAAAAATCTACTGAATATCATGAAGAAACGAAAGTTCAGCATCATGATGAAGAAACTACTGAGAATAATGAAGATAAACCTATTATGCATCAAGAAGAAAATTCTGCTGATTATCATGAAGAAAAGCCTATTGAACATCATGAAGAAAAGCTTACTGAGTATCATGGAGAAAAGCTTGCTGATCATCATGAAGAAGGTTCTGTTAAACACCATGAAGAAAAGATTGTTGATCATCATGAAGAAAAGCCTATTGAATACCATGAAGAAAAACCTATTGAACACCATGAAGAAAAGCCTATTGAACACCATGAAGAAAAACCTATTGAACATCATGAAGAAAAGCCTATTGAACACCATGAAGAAAAGCCTATTGAACACCATGAAGAAAAGCCTATTGAACACCATGAAGAAAAGCCTATTGAGCATCATGAAGAAAAGCCTATTGAGCATCATGAAGAAAAGCCTATTGAACACCATGAAGAAAAGCCTACTAAACACCATGAAGAAAAGCATATTGAAATCCATGAAGAAAGGCCTATTGAACACCATGAAGAAAAGCCTATTGAACACCATGAAGAAAAACCTATTGAACACCATGAAGAAAAACCTATTGAGCACCATGAGGAAAAACTTGTTGAATACCATGAAGAAAAATCTGTTGAACACCATGAAGTAGCATCTGTTGAACACCATGAAGAAAAATCTGTTGAGCATCATGAAGTAATACCTGTTGAGCACTGTGAAGAAAAGCCTGCTAAACACCATGAAGAAAAAAATGTTGAGCATCATGAAGAAAAACTTATTGAATATCATGAAGAAAAGCCTATTGAATGCCATGAAGAAAACTCAGTTGAGCATCAAGAAGAAAAACTTGTTGAACATCATGAAGAAAAGCTTACTGAACATCATGAAGAGAAGCCTATTGAGCACTATGTAGAAAAGCCAGTTGATCACAATGTAGAAAAACCTATTGAGCATCATGAAGAAAAGTCTACCGATCATCATAAAGAAAAGTCAGTTGAGTATCATGAAGAAAAACTTGTTGAGCACCATGATGAAAAGCCTGTTGAATACCATGAAACAAAGCTTATTGAACATCATGAAGAGAAGCCTAATGAATACCATGAAGAAAAGCCTACTGAGCATCATGAAGTAAATCCAGTTGAACACCATGAAGAAAAGCCTACTGAGCATGAAGAAAAGCCTATTGAACACCATGAAGATAAACCAATTAAGCATCATGAAGAGAAGCCTATTGAGCATCATGAAGAAAGGCCTATTGAGCATCATGAAGAAATTCATACTGAAGATCATAAAGAAAAAAACTATGAAAGTGTTCAAGACAATACTCTAGACCCAAGAAAGCTAGACAGTGAAGAAAGGCCTGAGTCTGTGATGAGTTTTAGTGCATTAGAGCCGATCCCAGAAGTGGTGATTAGCTACGCGGAAGACCTACCTGACCCAGGCATAGCAGAACCAGACGCTGCTGTCGAGCCCGACGAAAATTCTAAAGAAGAACAAGTAGATGAGGCTGAAAAACCAATGGTTTTTATTAAAAAAACCGACGAAGACGTCTAGAAAATCTTAGATATCAGCTTAATAATATATTTTATTTATTAATATTATTCATCCTAAACTTCTCAATCATTATTAATTATAACATTTTTTAGTTTTTCTACTTATAAATCATGACTTAATGCTAGATCCCATTTATAATATTTTATATTTCAGGTTTTACACCCTATAATCTATAAAACTTTTTAATATTTCTTTAAAAATCATTTCAATATTATAATTACTCATGCACGATATTTATATAAAAAACATCAAGTTCAGTTTATCAATTCCCAATTTAACTTTCTGAGTTGCATATCAACTTGACTTGAAATAGTTTTGATACCTATTAGCATGAGTTTAATAAGATCTTTTCCCATTTCTTTAATTATTTTAAGTTAGAAATCTAAGCTTTTAAATATATGATTTTTATTATGTTATATATTTGATTCATATTCACAATATTTTTTTATAGAAAAAATAGTTTGTATACTAATAATGCTATAATCATTGGAAAATTATGAAAGCGTAATTCTGTATTTTTCTTAACTAGTTGGTAATATTTTTTTCTTCTTGTTTATAATTATGATTTAAGATATATAAAATAAACTATGAAGCTGATATATTGGAAAATTATATTTTTATAAAGAGGATTGACAAATTTTGATAAAGGGATTTAGTAGAAGTAAATGCTTTTTAGATTTTGGATATGTTGAGATTATTGTTATGCTTGACTGAAAATATTTGTTTTAGATTCAAAATTAAGCTTTGGTTGTGAGAAATGCAAGAATTTTATAAGTTGCTTAGATTAGGTTTAGGGAAGAAGCGAGTTTTTATTATAATATTTAATAAATACCTCCAACATTCAACAAAAATTTAAATTGGCTATCTTAAACTATATTTCCCATTACAAAATTCTCTTTGAACTTATTAAAATCCTTTATCACCTATTTAAGATACTCAACATTTAGTATTATCTTTATGATTTTTTATATAAACTAAACATCTTAAGTTTTTATTTTCAAATAATATATATTACAACCCACAAAAACTACATGTTTCAAAATCTTCACTCGCTTATCTCATCTAATTTCACTATTATTCTCAAATCATCAACACCCAATTCCTTCTAAACTTCAACCTTTCTTTCTGATTCATCCTAATAATAATATTCAATCATCTATAAAAGTTTATATCAGCCTTATTTCCACTTTATACTTTCTATATCAAACTAATCCTCATATAAAAAATCAAATCCTAAAGTTTTCCCATATACAATAATCTTCACACCATCCTATCCTACAAAAATCTCATATAAAATTCTTTCACTTCAACTTTTTCCAACAATTTTCCTAAAAAATCTCCTCCCATCAACAATTGTACAATATTTCCCCTAATCTTCCACTCTTAAGCATCCTTTCAAGCACCCTAAAGTTTATCTCTTATCAAAATCCTAATAAAAAAATTTCTGATTCCCTCAACTGGCGCTTTAAACATTCAAAAACTATATTTTAAAGGTAGTTTTTCGAGATAAGTTTTCCTAATATTACTAATTATCTAGTTTTTTACTTTCAAATATCGGTATTGGGAAATCTTTTACCTCTGGGGATATGAACTTTTTCGATATAAAGTAGAACTTTCTAGTGGATTCCTCGCTGGAACTTGTTGAATTGGACCAATATCCATTCAGCTTCTTGGGGCTATCTTTCGGGATCATTAGTGTCTTCCTGACCTTTTATTCTTTATAACCATGATTTTTCCCTTTGAATTTTTATACAAATATGGTATTGATTCTTATATCAGGGGGCTTTTAGAATGATAATGATAAAAATTTTATGGCATAGATTCATATGGAGGATTTAGATTTTGAAGTATTTTTAAATGATTTAATTGTGTTGTTTTGGCTTTTTTGTGAAAGGATTTTGGAATTTTGGAATTTTTGGATTTTGGAATTTCATGAGGTTTGGGAGAATTTGAATATTTCTGGGTTTTTTATTGTATTTTGGATAATGGGAGGATATTTGGATGTAGAAACTTTGTAGGAAAAAGATCATTTGGTTGAGGTAGTTGTTAGAGATTGTAAGGGGCGATTAGATTATAATATAATTTTAATAAAATGATGTAAAAATTAGATTAATGATATTGTAAATTTGCCAAGAATTTTAGGATTTTATTTTATGGATTTTGAAGATAATAATATTTAAGTAGAGAATTGAGAAGTTATGTTAGGGATGATGGATGAGGTATATTAAAAATATTAATTGGATATTATGATTGCATTTAAATGTTTTAATTAGTTTTAGTCACTGGATTTTAATATATTTTAACCTAATAATTCTAAACATTTAAAAACTTTATATTGCAAACTATATATATTGGATATTATGATTGCATTTAAAAACTTTATCATTGCAAACTATATATATTAATTAGGTCATGGATAATTTTTCAGAAGGAAATAGCAAGTTTGATTTAGATGGAAAATATTTTATACTCAACAAAAACTACCACAAAAAAAAATTTCTCTCTCATACCTCATCTGGTCTAAGAATACTAGCAGAAGATCGAGAAACTTTACAAAAAGTCTCAATAAAAATATCACAAAATCCATTCACCGACCTTCAAACTTCTCTAAATCTCCTCAAAGAAATCAAAATCAGAAAAACCCTTCATCACGATGGTATCCTGCCAATTTACCAAATCGCATTTTCAAACTTTAAACAATCTTTATGCATAATCAGTGAAAATATGGAAACTAGCTTAAAAAAAATCATAAATTCTCAGATGAATTTAACAATAGAACATGTTCAGTTTTTTATGTATCAATTGATTAGAACTTTAGTTTATTTACATTCAGCTAATATTGCTCATTTAGGGTTAAGTCCATCAAATATTCTATTAAATTCTAATGAAGATATTAAAATATACAATTTTTTATATTCAAAACCTGAAGGACCTTGTGTAAAGTGTTTTGAAATTACTGATAATACGTATTTACGCTGGTATCAAGCTCCTGAAGTATTGAATTTTAATGATGATTATTCAAATATTGGAACAAAAGCTGATATTTGGAGTGCGGGGTGTATATTAGTTGAAATGATAATCCGTACACCCCTTTTTCCAGGACAAGATTTTCAGGATCAGTTGCGTAGGATTAAAGATTTTATGATAATAAATGACTTTGTTGAAGGAAGTGAAAATTATAATAGAAAAAATACTTATGGATATAGATTAGATACAATACTTGTACAGCCAAAAAATTATAAAATACGAAAATTTCAACATATTGATATTGAAACAATTACTGAAAATAATAATCATTATGCTTTAGATTTAGTTAAGAAGATGCTAGAGTTTGAAGAAGAAAAAAGAATCACAGCTAAAGAGTGTTTGGAACATGAGTTTTTTAGAGATTTGCATTTTCCGCAGGATGAACCTTTGGCCTTGAAACCTTTTGATTGGGGATTTTTAGATTTGGAAATGGATATTGATGCAGTTAAAGAAATTATTTTTAATGATACTGTTTAAATTAAATCACTTAAACAAAAAATCAGTTTATTTTCAAACTCTTATTTATAGTTAAAAACATCATTTATTCACCTATTTCTTCAATTTCCTATATTAAATAATAATTTATTTTTCACTCCCCCAGCCTCACATAAAATCATCAGTCCATAATTTCAGTAATTAAAATCTCAAACCCTTTCTCCAATATTTCAATACAATTTTAAATCATACATGAGCATATATCCTAACAGTCATGAAATCCCGGTTTAGATTTTAAATTAAAATCCCCAAGTTAATGCCTAATAATGATATTTCTCTTAGTTTTTGCAACTGCTCTCGAATTAGAACCTTTAAAAGAAAGAATTGAAAACGGAAAACTGCATTATGAAGTCTTTAAAAATAGCGGAGGCTGCTGGGAAAAAGCTATCGACTTAATGATCCCAGCCTGTGAGGAAATGGATGAAAATACTCAATCTCTATTCGCAGCTAAGCTGACAAATTGCCACCTGAAACGACTTGGGCTTAAAGAAATAACTTGTGAAATCGGTAAAGGCTGCGAACTTGATTCAAACAGCTACATCGCTTATACTCAATTTTTTACACATAGTTTTGATATATGTGTATACGTTAGTTTCAGGTCTTGGCAGCAAAAAACCCAAAACACTATAAAATCCTTAGCTCAAGTCTCTGAAATATCCTTACAATCTATCCAAGAATCTCAACAAATAATAAACTCAATTTCTTTAAAACAAGAAGACTTACATGTTTCTGTAATAAAATCTATTGAACTACATAAAGAACTACAAGCTGAATTGATTAATAGTAGAGACGAAATCCAAGATTTTGCTTTGGATTTCATGAATTCTAGTAAACAATTTCAAGCTGAAATGAACAAACAACAAGAGTTTATTGGAAAATGGTTTAATAAACTATATAAAAGTATTTCAGAAATCAGTTATATGCAAGAAACAATACTTTTAGAAATTTGGGATTTGAATTCAATAATTTTTTATGTGTTTTTTGTTGGGGTTTTTACTTTTGTCACATCTTTTCCTGAAACTTATGCTTGTAGGTCGAGGATTTTTTGTTTGTTTGCTGTTGAAGTTTTTATTGAAAGGTTAAATCATGTAAATTCCAAATCAATAAGAACTTTTTTGATATTTTCATGTATGCTTTTGCTTTTTCATAACATTCGAAGCTATAAACAATATGATCGATTAAGTTATGATATGTTAAAAGATGTACTTTTACGTATTGGGAATAAAGCACTTATAGCTTTTACACCTAGAAATTTGGATATAAAACCACAAATGTCTCCATTAAAAAGACAGTGTTTGAGAAGTCTTAATTTAATCCCAGAAATCCCAGAAGAACTTGAGCAAGATTTTATCCTAACCAAAAAACCAAAAAGAAGTTCAGAAGTTTCAATTATGTATAAGTCTTTTAGTGAGAAAAAACCTAGGCGGCAAAGAGTAGTGTTTGGGGAAATTTAATAATAATAAGGTTTGCAATGGTAATAGAATTTAAAAATGTCTGATGATTCGCTTGACCTTTTTGCTTGATTTGATAATAGGAATAAATTTATAGTTTTTAAGTATAAATAAAAGCTTTTGGCTGTATTTTTTTTTAGTTAGATTTGACTGTCAGCAACCCATGAGCTATTAAGATTTTCAAAATTTTCCCAGTTAAAAGTGAAGAGTTGGGTTTGAGAATTATATTATTAAGGTATTAATCGTAGATTTTATGAATTTTTTTAAGTGAATAGTTTCGATTAATCCTTGATTTAAGGTATTGAGATCAGTTTTTTTTTTTGGAGGTCTAGAAATTTTATCTGCAAAATATTCTAAAGTAAGTATAAAATGTGGAATAATAAAATCTTTCCATACTAATTAATCCTCTTACCAAAAATCATCAACCAAAATCTAGGTCAATACTCAAATGAAATATTCTCAATAAAATTCTCTACTTCATCTAAAAAAAACTAGAAATATTAAGGATAATATTACTTAATTGAACATTTGTTATCGCAAATCATAAGCACTTGGTAAAAGGCAGGTCCTTCCATCATCACCCTGTCCTTTACAATCCTGAAACATTTCCCAAAACCTCAATGTTTCATCTCCAGCTCCAGTAACAACAGTCTGCCCATCAGGGCTCATAGCCAAATATAAAACCCTATATGTATGCCCAGTCAATGTAGCAACTTTGCTATAATCATTATCTTTCCATAAAATAATCTGATTTAAAGAATACCCATGTGTAGATACAAGTTCTTTAGTATTTTTAGAAAACACTAAATTACATACTTGTGAACCTGTATCAACACATTGTATTTGTTCATTTGTCAGAGTATTCCAATATCTTATTGTTCTATCAGCTGTACCACCTCCTGATGCTAAAAGTCCATGTTGATGTGGTGACCAGGCCATAGCTTTGACTGCGGCGGTATGTTGTGAGAATTTACTTATTGGTTGTGTTGAATGTAAATTCCAAAGCATAAGTTTATTATCGTTACCTCCTGAACTCAGTTGTTGATCATCAAATGACCATTTTAAACCACATACTTCTTGTTTATGTGCATAAAGACGGGCTACTGATTCATTTGATGCACGGATGTCTCTATGGAGGATTTGTCTATCACGTGAACCTGAGGTTAGAATTCTATTATTCCAAGCCATAGCTCCAACCCGGCCTGTATGGCCTGAAAAACTTCGAATAAGTTTAGATCGAGTTGCGTCCCATAAAAGGATCGTCCCTTTGTTTGTCCCAACTGATATATTTGTCCCGTTTTGTGACCATGCAACACTAGTAACTGAATCATTTAAACCCAAATCACATAATTTTGTAACTTTTGAGTTAGTTGCATTCCACATGTAAACACAAGAACCTAAACCTACACTTAACTGGTTACTACAAGACCAGTCGAGAAGGTTTAAATAAAAGTCATCTTGTAAAGCTGGGGCGTCAAGAACTTTAAAAGGTGATTTAGGGATTTTCCGTTGGGATTTCAAAGGGGAGTAGATTTCCTCGCTTGCCAGCTCGGCTACTTGATTTTCTTTTCCTGTGCTTTCAGGGGAAAATTTGAAAAGCGTTTTGCGGAACAATCCGCTATTGGGTGCTTGAGATAATTGAGAATGTAGTAATGTTGAATATGCGGCATGCTGTTCATCGAAATTTTGGCTTAATAAAATTCTATCATCGCTGAGCTTATCGAAACTGCTTAGAAAGGTTAGACTGGTTCGGTTTGGGATAAAACGCTCAGAGTATTTGTCGTTTTCATTTAAACTGCCTTTTCTTACTATTGACTTCGTTGGTGAATCTAACTGCATTTAATTAATTATATCGTTAAATATGACTGGAAGAATTCAAAGGTTTTGGGTGTTAGGGTGTTAAAAGGGGATGATGATTAATGATGAAGTATGTGACTTTGATTGTGATGAGGAATTATTGTTGAGCTTTTAAGAAATTGTAGTGTTTTATATGATAATTTATGTAGATTTATAGGGGTTTTTTGTATGAAATATTAGTGAGAAGATGAGATATGTTTTGATTAGTTTGTAAGGATTGTGGAAAGTTTGGATTAAAATGTTTTAATTTTAATTTATTTGCTGTAATTATGATCTGATTTTTTGATTTGGTGTTAGGGTATATATAAAGATTAGATTATTGTCAAGGATATGTTTAGAGGATATGCATTTTGTATAACTCAAATTGGATTTTTATTAATTAAGTTTTTTAGTTTTTATTGTAGGAAAAGATTGTTTGAATATAAATATATAGGATAAATAATTTATGAGCAAGTTGGATACTTGTAAAAAAAAAAAGCAAAAATACTTATAATTATGAAATAGGCCAGTTTAGGTATTTTATATATCGATTTTATACTTTATCTAGATGTAATACTTTAACATCTGAATATTTAAAGCCTAAATTTTTTTCATACAAATTTTACTAAACCATCAAAACATTTACACTTTAGGATTTTATATAAATAATACTCATAATTTACACAAACATCCTACAAAAATTAAATTTCAAAGCATATTCAATACTAAATTCTTATATATTCTAAACCTAAACCCTCTAATCTCATTTTTTATCCTCCCAAAAAAAAGAATTTTCAAATCTAAATCCAAATGAAATCTTATCAGACCTTACTCATAATATTCAACAAGTAAAAAAATGTTAATCTTTTCTTGGAAAGTAAAAATCTTGTATTCCTTTAGCTTAAAAACTATCCAAACTTTGTTTTTTTCCACAAAGACTTATACATAGTTCGCATTAATAAAACTTGAATTTACTCAAGCATAATAATTTTCCCTTTAAATACTTTTTTCATGATGAAAAAAAGGTTATATTAAAATAAATGCCTTAATTTGAATCTAACCAATTTCCCATAACATATACTCTGAATCATTTTTCTACAACCTAATCGATATTAAGAATCAAGAAATTTTTATTAGTATATAATTATTTTCCAAACAGCGGGACAATAAGTTTATAGTTTAGATTATGAATGGGATAAAAATTTCTAAAGGTATTTAAAGGAAATTATGTTTAAAGTGTATTTTATATATGTTATAAGTTGAAGCAGAAGCTGAAACTGTTATTAAATTTGTGGAAAGGAACTAGAAATATCAGAATAAGTTTAAATAATTGGAATTTCCAGTAAAGTTTTATGTCAAGATAAAATTATAATATTTTTTACAATATAAATCACATGCACATTTTTACATAAACACATCCATCATCCTTATAAAAAACTCCACACAAACCCAAACTTTAATAAAACCTACTTCAACTCTTTTCCACCCTTCCAAATCATTCGCAACTCCTTCAAAACCCATAAATTCCATAAAAACTCAATTTTCTGCCAAATCCTATTTAACCTATTGACTAATCAATTAATTCATCTGCCTTTGTTTATCCATCATAAAATAACTCGCACTCTGTTTCTCAAACTTATCAAAACATTTATCCGCATCACAAACTTCTTCTAATCCATACAAGTAATTCTGAGCATTTTCCCTAGCAACTTTTAGAAAAATATACAAGAAAATGCATCCTGAAATAAACACTGTAAACCACATTGTCAATATGACGCTAATACCTGTTTTATCATTAAAAGTTGAACTTGACATATAAACTAGTTGAAGTATTGAACAAATTGTGCCTAAAATTGTCCAGGCTAAGAAATTTATTAATGCCCAAAAAGCATATCGGCTTGCTAACTTGGGCAAATGGGCTTTGTTTGATTTTTTAGCTAGGAAACCTGTGGCAAAGCATAAGGAACTCATTAAGATTTGAGCAATTATATTGAATGTGTCGCTGCCGATTGTGACGATTATTATGATTCTCAGAACTATTAGAACTCCTCCAAGGACTTGAGCTAGACAACCTTGATTTGAAATTATGTTTGATAAATTCTCAGGTTTCATTTGCTTATTTTTATAAGGAAGACATTTTTAGATTATAAAAACTATGAAGTTTAGGGAGGGTAGTTGCAATAAATATTAGAAAAATATAGACTTGAATGTAATAATTATAATCTTTGCTTTATATAAAGAATAAAAGAGTAAGCTCAGTGTAATAAAATTACTATGAGTATATAAACTAAAAACTTTAACCTAAATTGCACAAAAATTAAATCAAAAAATGTTTTTCACCTAATATAAAATTTAGATAATATCACTATTTATATACATTTATCCTTCATAAAACTTTATCATTAAAAATATCACATCACAATAGCAACTCTAAAAACCTTTCTAAAAAAATATAAAAATCATATTAAAAAGCAATTTACCTAATTTTTCTAAATACTAAGAAATCATTCACATAATACCAAAACTTCAACAACTATAAAATCATATAAACTTATAATTTCCCTATACTTCAAAATCCTGATTTCTTCATCTTCCAAATAAACCAAAAACCTTATCTTCCTTATCAGAACTAAATTCCCGAAATCCTATTCTTTAAATATTATTTTTCTGATTTCTCCATCAAACTAACTGATAATTTCCTTAATCCTAAAATTATCTTAAAAGCTTTCAAAACATTAATCCTCATAGCCATACATATTTTAACTAATTTCTCAAACAAAAACCTTTATTATAATGGATTTAGCATTAACTGTTTCTAGACTAAGGATGATTAAAATCTCTAATAATTCTCCAAGAACAAGTGCTTCCCCATGTAATTCTCTTCCACATAGTCCAAGAATCCCTTTGAGTATACAAAGGCTTATAAATAAACCTAGGGGAAATATAAGTTTTATCCCAAGCCTTGTTTTGACAAAACGTAAAAGAAAGACTGTTGTTATTCCTCAAGTACATAGAAAGTATCATGAAGGTTGTTATTATAATAGAAAAGTTGTTGACCCTGTAGAGAAATTTTTTCGTGTAGTATAGTATGATTGGTCTTAACTACAATTAAATAATTAACTAAGGTTTTTTTTATATAAATTTACTTTGGAATATAAGTTTTTCAGTAAGAAGTTAAGCTTTTTATGTGTTTTTAAAGGTTTTTTTATGTTTTTTTAAAAGCTTTTTATGGTTTTTGTTATTAAGTAATTAGTTTTTTGTGTTCTGGAGTACTAAAGATCCATATCCAGAAAGAAACTTTTCTTCGCTTTTCCCTTCTGCTTTAGCATCTTCCTCTATGTTTTTATAAGCATTTTCGTTAAATCCTGTACTTTCATTTTCCCCACTGTTTCTAGGAAATCTCCCATAAACATATTGTGAAGTATCCTTCGAATCTCCTGTTATTGGATTGTAACATAAAGTCTTAGGGTTTTTCTTAGTAAACTTCGGCAAAATTACACTTGATCCCTGTCCTGGACTGGGTGTTAAGGTGTTACTAAAGCCTTCAAACTTTTGCAAATCAAACTTTTTCTGATGTTTTTCTGGATTTAAAACTTTTTTAACCTGAGCTTGAAAATCCAACTGTTCTTTATACTCTTTAGCTCTTATAAGTTTCTCTAAACGTTCTTTAGCTTCTTTTTCTTGCATCATCCTCAGCATTTCTAATCTTTGCATTTGTTCTTTATCTTTTTGACTTAATGCCTGCTGTTTTTCTTTATATTTTTCATACATTTGGAATTCTAAATCATTTGATGTTTGCATGCGTTGTTGAAGAAATTTCTGTCGGTCATATTCTTGTTTAGAAATTTTGCTTAAGACATCGTGGGTAGTCCCAGGAGGTGGTGAATTTGCTTTGTTTATAAGGATTTCATGATATTTCAAGATTTCTTTTTCTTTCATTTTTAGTTCAGCTTGAAGTTTGTCGATTTCATCAACAAACTGAGGGTTTTCTGAACTTTTATTAGGTTTTTGGGTTATTTCTAGATAAGGGTCATAAGAAATACTTGGGTCTTGGCTAAGATTTCTATTTTTAGGTGGATCTTGGTACCAAGGGTAAGGATTTTTATTTGATTTTTCTTGTAAACTAGGATTTGAGATATGATTTTTCAATGGATTTGGTAGGGTTTTTGTTGTCTGACTTGATTCTAAATGTTTTTGGCCTTCTGGGTTGCTTGAGTATTTATTAGAAAAAATCGAATATGAAACTGGTAGGTCTGTTGTATGAATCCCTGGGTTTTGACTATAAGAAAGAGCTGGGTTTTGTAAAGCTTGTTTTTTTATATCAGGAATGATTTGATCTGGGGCGTTATTATAAGATTTTGAATCGACTGGGGTATAGAGTTGATATGAAGACTCTACGTTTTTATGGAGATCAAAACGTTTTTTACCTGAACGCTGTTGGGTTAAATCCTAATTTGTTGTTACAATTTCCAATTGTGGATATTTTACGGTGAAGTTCATCCGGTCGACTAAAGGGATATAACTCATTTATATGATTTTAAATTGGATTGTGTGAATTTATTTAGAGGTTTAAAGAGTTTTTTAGACTTGGTTTTGAGAAGATTTTTGATAAGAATATTAGGTTGATTAATTCGATTATATGTTGGATTAGGTTTTAAATGATTTGCTTGGAATGATAGGAATTTTAGGAATTTTGAATATAAAATCTTAAGTTTACTTTTTAGTTGATACAAGGAATAGATAAACTTCAAGTGCAAGAAATATTATTTGATGCATATTGTCAAATAACACATTTTTTTATTTTAAATTCCACTACACAATTTGGCTGGAAAATGTGCGTGTTAAAGATAAACTCTTAATTAAACCCAAAACCTACTCTAAACCTCAAACCTCTCAAACCCTTTACTCTCATCTTAAAAAACCTTAAATTTCTATAAATTATACACAAAAATCTAAATCCTATACAAAAATTCCGACCTTAAAAATAATACTTGTTTTTTTTATCTCCCACAACAATCCATATATATTTCCGGCATTCCAACTAAAACCCTTCCTTTCCCTCTAAGTTCTGGTTTTAAAAAA
This sequence comes from Stentor coeruleus, assembly GCA_001970955.1. NCBI lineage: Eukaryota > Ciliophora > Heterotrichea > Heterotrichida > Stentoridae > Stentor > Stentor coeruleus. The sequence goes on along the minus strand of MPUH01000837.1, from coordinate 16,989 downwards.
GGATAAACTTCATGTATCAAAAACTCATCAATACTTTTTATCTGATACTTTTCATCAATAAACATTTTTTTAATCCAAAACTCCACAACATCAATTCCTCTAACGAATTTTAATATCAAATTCTCTTTAGATGAATACGCTAAACAAGTCCACAATTCTTTACAAAGCCAAACTTTTTTCTTATAAACCAAAGACTTTGTATTAAACCCTTGAGCTTTTCTTAATAAAATTCCTCTCCATATTGACTGTATTTTGGTCACACATCGATTTAACCCTAAATCTTTAGCTGATGTATCTAAGTAAATAATATCAATATCTTTAATGATAATCATATAATTACTTACATAATTAGCAATTGTCAATAAATGATTAGCATCTAAACCTGTTAATTGGGTTAAAGTTAGTAAATCAATCATAAATTTATGTGAATTACTATCATCATATGTACTTTTTATAGTAAAAACTAGTACATCATCTTGATTTTTTGATTGAATAACATGCATACAGATTTGATAGATTGTGTTGTGTTTTTTTATAGCTTTTCTATAAAGAATTCGATTATAAACTAGTTTTGGGAATATATTAAGTTGGGGTATTACTGGGATTTGGTTTTGTATTAGAGAAACTTTACTTATAGTTTTTTTTGTTAATTTTTTTAATGTGTTTTTCATAGGAATTTCTGAGGTTTTTTTGTTAGAATCAGATAAGATTGTAAAATAAACAAAAGATGAGGATTCAGTGTTTAAAGCTAAAGTCCCATTATGAAGCATAAGAGAAGATTTTATACTTCGGTGATATGGATGAGAAATTGGTATTGGATCAGTGAGTTTTAGATGATATTTGGTTTCGTTATGGCTAATGAAAATGTTGAGGATTTTATCTTTACTGTTAAAGTCAAAGTTTATTTTGTAATTTATGTCGTCGATTTGTTTGAAAAGAGTCAAATCTTGGCCTCGGTGTATTTTTTTACGGTCTTTGTATCCTCTAAACATGCTTTGGAGTTTTATGAAAATTTTTGTCAAATCAATTGAATGAACAATTTTTAAACCTTCCCCACCTATGATTTTATCACTAAAAAATGGACTATCTAAGACTAGTTTTCCATTAGCAATCTTAACAAATGGATGGATTTTATTGCATATTACATCAAATAAACAATCTTCTTCAGGAATTCTCATAATCGCTTCGCCAAGGTCTGGATTCTTATCGGGTACAATACAAAGTTTGTATTCGCTTATATCATAATAATACCTAATATAAATCTCAGTATTTTCACTTATAATCTTATCTTTTTTCAATAAAATTCTCTTTATACATTTATATTCCATCTGGTTATTATCATTGCCAGTATGATTCTGATTTGTAATTTCTTCATTTTTACTTGAAACCTCATTTTTTACACTAAAACAAACTGAATTCGACCTTTTCAAAACTTTATATTTACGCAAAAACCGGCTTTTATCATCTAAAACATGCGTTTTTTCAAGTTTTTTATTTCTATCAATACTGTTAAAACTCCAAGTGTTAGTGCAAACTTCCCAATTGCAATTTTTAAAAAATTTCGTATCTGATTCAAGCCCATTTCCGTGTATTTCACTTTCAGAAGAATCTAAAATCCAAGGCTTAGAGTCATTATTTTTGATATTTTCATGAGAAAATATATGAGAGTTTTGATTTGACTCCCCTGTTGAAACTGAAGATCGGCCAGGTTTTTTTAAGTATTTGCTCATATCAGGAAACTTTATCAAATATTTACTTGTATTCGAGTTCACCCCTTTATTAAGTATTTTAGATGAACTTGAATTGAGATACTTGATAACTTTTTTGTGTTTCTCCCCATAAATAGAGCTACTTGGTCTAAATATGTGATTTTGTATGCTAGATTTCATAATTTATTAAGATTTCTTATATGAGTTATTATGCTAATTAGTATGAATGAAAAGAATGAATTTATGGCATTTATAAAAAAAGGGTATGTTATGGGGAGATAGTTAGGGAAATATAAGTTTGTATTAGGAGGATCTTGAAAAGGATGTTTTTAAAGTGCATTTGTTTAGAAAAAAATATGTTTTTGTAGGGCTGATTTGCATAACTTTTGGATGATGTTTTTTTTGGCAGGGTTTAGAATATTGATTATTTTTTATTTAGAATTTTACTTTTTTGTCTTGAAAAATACATATTTTGATAGATTTATATAGTGCTAGGAGGTAATATAAGAGTGGTATAATTTACTTGTATATTTAAGTCTTTGGATTAAATTGTTGTAATTAATTAATTATCTATATTATAAAAGAATAGGAAACAAATTAGAAATTGTGCTAATTCGATGGTATTTTAACCTTGGATTATATTAAACTTAAACAGTTTTATAATATTTTGAGAAAAGATTAAAGAAAAAAATCATTTTTTGTTGTCTTTATTATGTAAATTTGAAATTATCATCTTTAGTTTTAGCAAACTTTTGTATTAGCAATAAGAATATTTAAAAAAATTATGAGATGATAATATAGACTCTATAGATAAGTAAGATATATTTTATAATTATATTAAAGGTATTTAATTATAGAGTTATTTATATGGATAAGAAATATACTGAATTAGAATATTTAATTATATATAGATAATTTACTTTTAATACTGGGGAAAATTATTAGAATATAAATTAAAGATATTATTAAACTTAAAGTAAAGAAAGATAAAATAGAATAGAATAGTTATATTATATAAATTAGTCTATTTTCTGTTATAAAATGGTTTGAATTTGCTATTTTAGATACAATTATAAGTTATTTCAATATTAAAATTGATACTTGTACGCAGAGATATGAGAAAAAATTATCCAAGTGATTTTTTACTAAAATATTATAGTTTTAAACTGTTAGAAGGTTTATTATTATCACTTTTATAAAGAAATTCTGTAGAGAAACATTTTGTAAATACTAAATATAAAATAATACATTAGAAAAAATTGAAAAACTTTAGATTTCTGATTGTTCATATCATCAATTCATTTAATCAATATAAAACTTAATCTTATTATTCATACTTAATAAAATAACAGAACCCAATTCTACCCAAAAAGCTATTCTTAAAACATAATATTTCGGCATAATTTTATAGTCTTCCAGTTATTTTTTTAAAATTTCCTACATACCTAAAACCAAAACATCTCGCCACAATAATTTTTTTATCTTTCACAGCATAATCCTAAGAGTTTAATCTATAAACAAACACCCTAAACTATTTTTTCTATATAAAATCACATAAATTTAAAACTAAAACCATCATTTCCAATATAAAATATTTTCCTATTAAAATCCTTTATCAATCCAAAATATCATTATTTTACAGACTTAATTTATTCTTATATTTTTAACCTACCTCCAAAACTCTTAAACTTTAATATAATTAATATAATGGACTCATTGAAAAATGATACACAAATAAGCTTTGCCTCATATTCGCCAAAAGTAGTCAAACCTGAAGCTATCAACAGTAGCAAAACAATCTCACAAGGTACTTCTCCAGTCAAATCCAGACACCCAAACGGTTTAGAAATGTTTTATCTGATGCAAAGCAAGAAAAATGCTATAAAAGAAATCGAAATTGTGAATAATCGGATAAGTCAGTTAATTAAAACAGAAGAGAAAGCAAAGAAAAAAATAGAAATAGCACAAAGGAAAGCAGAACAAATACAAAAGGCTAAAGAAAGACATAGTCTAGATGTAAAAGATAAAGAATTACACAAAGAAATCAGGAAAATTGAAGAGGAACAAATAAGAAAAAGAAACCAAGAAGACAAAATCCAAAGAATTAATAATATCAAAAGCTATCAAGATATGATATTTAAAGATAGACAAATAAACGCTAAGGAAATAAAAGACCGAAGTAAAGAACATGATGCTTTGTATAAACAGTTTAGAACTGTAGTTGAACAGGAAAAAAATGAGAAAAAAGTTAATAGATACACAGAAGCATCTGAACATAAACAAAAGAAAGGGGTTAATGTTAATAGTTATCAACAGCAACTCAAAGAAGAATACGAAAAAAGAATAGCTATAGAAAAAGCTGCTCATTTAGAACTGATTAATAAAAAAAAAGAACTCGAGAAATATGAAAGTCAGATTTTCAGCAGATTAGCAAACACAGAGCAAACACAAAACGAAGCTTTAAAAAACCTGGAGTCCCTAGCAAAAGTATCGCTTTTTCACTTAGGATTAAGACCTTAAGTTCTGTTTTTCCACATAAACTCTAATAAAAAATCTTATAATCCAAAAAACACGCATTTTTATTATAAATCCTAAACTTTTACTCATATTTTTAAACTAAAGCTGCCTTTAGCATAATTTATGTTACTATCTAAATCTGTTCCTTACAGACAGGACAGATATTCTTGATTTTAAGCCATGGGTCAAGGCATTCTGAATGGAACTCATGCTCACAATCTAAGATTTTTTTAGTCTCTCCCTGTAAGAATGTATCAGCACAAATTTTGCATTCGTTAGATTCTGCGTTTTCAACAGTGACTGTTGTAATATTCATTATAGTTTCATCACTAGCAGGGACTGGCCTTCCTGATCTTTCCATAAGTTCTCGGAGAACAAACTGAAATGGACGATTTTCATCTGAACTCGGTCTTTGGCCGAAAATCCTAGTGATAATCCTGTTACGTCTTTCCATAGGGTCTCTAGTTTCGGCAAAGATCGACACAATATCAAGGAAAGAAAGTTCTCTTGGGATCTGCGGCTCGATTTCTGCCATATTCGCTTCTTGTAAGAAATCAGAGTTGCATTGAGGGCAGACCAAGTTTGGTAGGTTAATTACTACTGTTTTCTTGCAAGAGTGACAGTAGTATAGTTTTTTCGCATTAGACTGCATTGTTGTATTTTCTTATAAAATCAAATGGAAGAAAAAGTTAAAATTGAAGACTTAGTCCAAGGTCAAACACTAGAAGAAAAGCTTAAAAACTCTATTAAAATAATCGAAACATTAGAAAAAGATAATTTTAAACTTAGAGCTGAACTTCTGAAAAAAGAAGCATTATTAAAAAAACTACAAGATACATACTCGACTAATGCACAAAATACTCATAATACATCATCAGCATTTTGTTTGCCTAGTGAATTTCGAAAAAACTGGGAAACTTTAATTCAAGAAAAAGTTTTAGATTTGTTTTTCCCTTATTTTGATTCATATAAAGATTTAGCTGTATTTACTCAAGAGCTTATTAAATTGATTATAAATGAAGTGTCGATTTGTATTGATGTTAAAGTTTTAGAGGTCATGAAAATACTTGGTTGTGGATATGAGAAAATGGAAAATGTGAGAAAGTATTTGTTGAGGATGTTTCAAGATAATTATCTTACAGCTTTTCCAACTTTGTGTATTGATGGGATTAAAGATAAATATGTGCAAAGATTGCCTGGACCAATGAGAAGTGAAGGGAAAAAAATAACAGAAAACTCAGACTTTAAATCATTTGTACTATCTATGCACAAAATATCATTACATATGCTATTAAACGATCCAAAACTCGAATTACATTTTCCTGAATTCCCAGACATAACACGTATATCTAAACCTGATGATTTTTGTTGTATAGACGGTTTTCCTGATAACGAACCTGAAGCTGTTATAATAATCCCAAGTATTCTTAGACATAACAATCCATATGCTGGGATAAAACCTTCAATAATAATCCTAACTGAGGCCATGAAAAACAAACCATCAAAATTTTCATTAGAAACTAAAGACCCGATTATTGAAAACTCAAATATTTCTGATATAACCCTTCCTATAGAAAACATAATAGACTCTCCTTGCAAAAAAGATAAAAAGGACAACACCTTTCATAATTCTTTAAAAGAAAAAAATTTATCTTCAAGTCAAGTCATAAGCTTATATTTTAGATATAAAAAAAATATAAGGGATAATTGTCAAGATAAACAAGAAATTTCAAAGAAAACACTTAAAAAAAATCATGAGAAATTCGATAAGTGTCTTGGTTTTAAAGGTACTTCTTTAAGCCCTGGATGTTTTAAAGGGTATGAAACATCTGGTGGTAAAAGTTCTCAAAGAGTTGGGTTGAAATATAGAAGTTTGACTCCTAATAAACCTAATATCTTATCTTTGGTTAGAAAAGATCATGGTGGGGATGCTGGAAAAGATAAGAAAAGATTTGGTGGAGAAATGAAGAAAAACATATTTGTCAAGAGGATTGGGTGAAAAAAACTGATATTTTAGACATTGTAAATTTTGTAGTTAATTTATTTTTTCCTTTCAGTTAATGCGCTTTTCGGGTCATATGGAATGCCTCTCTGTCTTAATGTTTCTTGCAAATGAGCTGAAGGTATATTTTCTGGTTCCAAGTCTTTAAGTTTGCTTTTAAAACCAAGCAAAGGTGTATTTGATCTTTGAACATTTGAACTCTTACAAAGAACTCCACGTCTAGAAATATTCGCTTTATCCATAATCGCACTCATAACCAAACTTTCAGCCTCACCTGGGAGAAACCCTTCCTGGGAAATTGGGCTTTTATTCCTTTCAGTAGTCATTTTCCTTCTTATTTCCCCAATAGTTACACTTGAATTATGTAAAGCTCTAGGAATATCTAAAGGTGGCACTGGGGTTTTATTAATAGGACTAATATCGCAATAAAATCTTTCAGGGGTTTGCCTTGTATATTCCCTTTCTGGAGTTTTTTCTACTTTTATTCCATTTAAAAGCTTGTTTTCTAAAGCTAAATGCTTGTTTTGTAAGTCTTTTGTGAAATTTTCTATAGTTTTATAGACTTCTAAATATTTAGCAGCTTCACGATCTTTGAGTTTCCCAATTTCTTGTGATAAAGCTTCGATTTGTTTATTAGGATTCTGTAATCGTCCAAGGTCTTTATGGAAACCCTCCATTTCTGATGTGATAAAATTCACTTTATGAGCTAATTTCAATAAATTTTTCTCCATAATCTCAAGATCGATTTTAGTTGGTTTGTCTTTAATACTTTCTTGAAGATAAGATTTCTGTTCTTCCATCATTCCTAATAATTTTTTAAATGACTCTTTTTGGGTTTTTACCTCATCTTCCATATCTTCTAATCTTTTCTCCATAATTTTTTCTTTTTTCCCAGTCATTGACATAAATTTTTCAATCCTACTCAATGCTGGCCATACACCTTTATCGATTTCTTCATGTTTATTTCTTTCAGTTGCCCGACCTTCAGCCCCTTCAACTGCTGTTTTTAAGGCAATATCAGTCCTTTCTTCAACAACACTGATTTTATAAGCTTGCATTTCTAACTGGGAATTAAAACTTTTTTCCATATTTTTAAGCCTGTTCCACATCTCTTCTAAATGTTTTTCTTGTTTCATTTTAATAGGAGTACATCTTTTTTCTTCAAAGTCTATTGAGCTAATATCCCCAATATCAGCAATTTTATCAGGACTAAAAGTCATACCTTTTATTGATGTTGTAAATTGTGGGGTTTCAGCAGAAAAAACTAAAGGAAAATTGCAAATTCTTTGGATACGTTTAGGATTATCTGGGGATTTTGGGGATGAACCTATAGAGCAAAAGGCGGAAATGTTTTTTTTTTGATATTTTTTAGAGGATTCAGGTAAATCGAGGGCTTCAGCATTGCTAAAAAAACTTTCAGTTTGGTCGGATTTTGTGCCTTGGAGTTTTAGATAAACAAGTTCTTCGATATCACTTGAAGGATCAGATTGTCTTTCTTTTGGTAAGGAGGAGTTTTTTGAAAGCCATAAATTTGCTTTTAATGCCCGAGAAATACCAAGAAGTGGGGTGTTGTAGGGTACAGATTTCCAATCAAGTCCTTCGGAATTAAGGGAAATTAGCTTTGAGTTGTATTTGACTAAGGTTTTTTCAAGCTCTTCTAATTGAACTAATGAGTTACTGTCTATATCAATTGACAATACAGTCAAATGAGAAAATCTTAAAACATAAGCAAGTTTAATAATAACAGCTTCTTTTTTAGTCAAATGGCCACTTGAGTTTTCCTTAATTGGTGCTGGGCCTTCTAGTTTTAATCCTTTAATATTCAGGGTTTTTAACGACTTATTAAGTATCAACCCATTCAAAAGGTCTGAAACAAACTCATAGCTCAAAGGGTTGAAACTTATAGAAAAATACTGTATTTTATCATTTTTACAAAGAACTGCAGGAAGGTTCCCTTTTGTTATCAAATTATTATCAAGATTCAATGATACTAAACTACTGTTTTCTATAAGGTCAACAATAAAATCCATCGCATTATCTGAAATGCGATTATTTGATAAGTCCAAATACTCGATTTGAGTATTCTTGATTCCAACACACAAATATTCAATTCCTTCAGGGTCTTTGATTTTGTTATTACTTAAAATAAGCCTTTTAATGTTTGTTTTTGCTTCAAGAATGTTATATAAAATTTTCAGCTTGGGCGCATCGAGGTTCTGCCCGGTTATAGAAATTTCGTTTATGTTATTTGGTTTTGCGAATAAACATGTGAGTTTGTTTAAATGTCCTGCTTCTAATTGGAATGAGAAAGGTATTGTCAGGGATCCTGATGAAGCTTCGAAGATGTCTCCGATTTTGCTAAAATTTTCCATTTGAAATATGAATTTGTCACATTTTTGTTATGAAGATCATAAGGAATGTGAGAAAAATTATGTTAAATTTGGCGGATGTATAAGTTTGGGTGTTAAGGAATTTTGATTGAGGAAAAAATATTGCTTTCAGGTTTAAAGATAAAAATGCATAAGGTTTTTCTAAGGTAGGCCTAGGATTTTAATCATTAAATCAAGATCTATGGTTTTACGTAGAAAAAATATATAAACATCAGATGAATAATGGCTACGAGATCAAAGCCGATTTAGTGATCGCACTTCAAACTATGGACGCAACTAGTTTCAAAGCAATTCTTGAGAAATCTTCAGTACAATTTACTTCAATAATAGACCACAACTCAAGCAATATATTTCATGAACTCGCATCAACAATTCTCCCAGATTCTATGGACCTTGATTTACTTCAAATCTATATAGCTTATTTCTATAAACATCATGCAGAAAAAACAACAGAAATGATTAAATTCCAAATAAACCAACAAACATTAGATGAAGGCTTAACTCCAGTTATGATAGCAGCAAATTGTAATAAAATCGTAAAAACTAAATAGGTTTTGGTTAAAGAATTTTTTAAGTTAGGAGCACAAAACAATGTGAAAAACAAGAAAAAACAATCATTAATGCATTTAGCTTGTATGAAAGGATATATAAGATTGGTAACATATTTGAAATATGATTTAGATGCTGCGTTTGAAGATCAAGATGAACAAGGAATGACTCCAGGACATTTGGCTATAAGAGAAGGGAAAGAAGCTGTGGCACAATTGCTTATTTCTTGGGATATTAATTTAAAGGTTCAAGATGTGGAAAAAAATACCTTGTTGCATTATGCGGCGACTGCAGAAAACCCTAGAATAGCTAGGATACTTATAATGCGAGGTGCATCACGCAAAACTCGAAACATCAACAATAAAACTCCATACGAAATCGCTAAATCCCTTCAAAACAAACCTCTTATGAATACTCTTGTAAATTATATATAGAAAACTCCGATGTTTTTGGCAAAAATAAACCCATTCAAAGCTGCGGTCAACCCAAAAAGCAACAATTATTGTCTTTTTTCAACTTATATCATAATATTCATCCTCAGATATATTCTTGTAATTGTATTCATGCTACCACACTTTGCTATTGAGCTCAGTGCAATTTCTTTACTCATTTTCATAACAAGTTTATTTCTTTTCATAATTGTAAACCAAATGGACCCAGGCTATGTAAGAAAAAACCCATCAAAAACTTTGAATTTCCTTTATAACAAATACCATAGTGACTATATTTGTCCATTTTGTGAAGTCAAAAGATCATCAAAAGCTCGTCATTGTCAACATTGTAATCGTTGTGTTGAAGATTTTGACCATCATTGTCCATGGATTCGTAACTGTGTAGGTAAAAACAATTACAAAGTTTTCATGGCTTTTGTTTCAGTATGTTGTTTGGATTTTATGTACACATCAACTCTTGGGATTTTAGATTATTTAGATATGTTACAAGGAGGAGATAGGAAGTTTTTTCAACTGAAACAATATAGAAAAGAATTTGGACTTGGGGTTACTGTTTTGTGTATTTTAGGATGTATGGTAGCATTTCCTGTATGGTTTTTGCAAGTGTCGAATAAGTGTAAGAAAAGGAAAAAAGTCGATAATTTCAGTATTGAAAAAGAAGATGGGGCAAGTTTGCATAGTTTAGGGGTTCTTAAAGGTGAGGAAGGGAAAGTGACAGATGAAGAAGATTTGACTTATAATGATGTTTCAGGAAGTGGGTGTTGTTGCTTTTATAAAAAGAACTTTTCTATAGTCTCACAAACTACATCAAGGTTAATCTGATATTATTAGAAATATAACTAAGCAAATATTAGAGTTGCTAATTTAAAGCTTTTAGATTTTTTATATATGCAAACTCAGCTTTGCAATCAAAAAATGGAAGACAATGAGAGGTCGAAGTCCTTCGGGGTGTCTTTTGATGCAAAAAAGGCTAAAGTGTCTAAAGAAAAGTCGCAAGTCCAATTGCGTCAAAACAAACGTGAAGCCCTTGTGCAGAAACGAAGGAACCTCGACCCAGGCTTGCCCTGGGTATCTTTAAAACAGCATTACCCAAAAGATTACTCCCCAGAAGATCTTCCAACAATCCTTTCAGCTTTTTCAACCCCAGACGATACAAGCTATCTTTACATAGCCCATGCAATACGTCGGCTTTTATGTCGTAATGATGATTGTCCAATCGAAGAAATTTGTAAAAGTGAAGTAATGAACCATATAATCCCTTGGTTAAACAGAACCGATCATACTCAACTTCAATATGAAACCGCATGGATATGTACAAACATAAGCTCATCATCACAATGTAGTATCCTTTATTATATAAATGCAATCCCTTCTTTAACAAATCTTCTTTTCTCATCAAATGATGAAGTACGATATCAAGTTTCTTGGGCATTAGGAAACATATCAGCTAATTCCCAAGAAGAAAGAGATTATATTTTATCTATAAATACAATAGAAGGTTTAGGTTTCAGTTTAAAAAACTCAACAAAAGCTAAACATACTTCACTTATTATATGGACTTTGACTAATATATGTAGAAAAACTCCTCTTGCTCATATTTCAGCTGTAAAAGATATTTTTCCTTTGATTTTACCTTATCTTAAATCACCGAAAGCTAAAATTGTTGTTGATGTTTTATGGGCTGTGTGTGGATATTCGAAATATAAAGAAATGCAAGAAGTGTTTATATCAGAAGAAGGGATTCAGACTATTCAGCAACTTTTTACAATAACAACATCACAAAATGTATTAACACTTGCATTAAGACTTGTTGGAGGACTTTGTTATACTAGTGGAAGTACTGAGGTTTTTATTAATAAAGGGATTTTGGCTTATGTTAAAATTGGACTTGAAAGCAAATATAAAAAATGTAGAAAAGAAGCGGTATGGGCACTTGGGAATATGTGCGCTGAGACTGAAAATCAACTTTCGCCTATAATAAATGAAGGGATTTTTGAAAAAGTTATTGGATTTGCTCAGAATGAAGAAATGTCGATTAGAAAAGAATGTGTTTGGGTTTTGTGTAACTCGGCTGTAGTTGCAGGGTTTGAACAAGTTGTTTTATTGATAAAAATGGGGTTGATGCAAGCTTTAATAAGTTTGTTAAATGATGGGATTGAAGTGAATATTATTTTACAAGGGATTAATAAACTTTTTGATAAACATTTGAAGACTTTTCAAACTTTAGACGAACATAATCTTCTGTTGCTATCCTTAGAAAACTGTGGAGGTATGGAAATCATTGAAAAATTCGTCGTACACAACAATGAAAAAATTGTTGAAAAAGTTCTAAAATTATTAAGGAAAATAGAAACTCAAGGTGCATCTGAAGATACTCAAGGTAACCTTATGAATATTGTTGCAACAGATATGGATATATAATCCTAAAAAATTAATAAATATATAGGACAAAATCTTAGACTTTAATAAAAAATCCCTTTTATATTTTTAAATTATTTTTTTTCAACTAAAGGTTTCAATGATGGATTTTCAGATTGTATTTTAAAACAACAATGAGCTTTTGGGAGTGGCCTACTAAAAATAAATTGATAATGATCAGAGGTTTCTTTATGATAATCATCAATGTTTATTTTGTTAAGATTATCTGTTGAAAGATATGCTTTGGGAAAAAGAATATGGTCCATTACTTTACCTTGGAATTTGTTTAAAGATTTGAGTCTTGGGAGTTTTAGTTTGATTTTAGGGATTTTCTTGTATTGAGGGATTTTAAATGGCGGCTGGAGGTATGGAGAGTCTGCAAAAAATTTGGGGACGGGTTTGGAGCATCCTGGGACTAATTCATAATGTGATGGAGGCTTAGAATTTGTGCTGATTATATTGTTTGGGCTTTGAGTTTTTTTTATTGAACCTGTGGTTTTAAAATGAATATCAGCTGGAGTTTCTATAGAAGATTGAGATTTTTTCGATTTTTTTGGTTCTTTTGACTCTTTTGGCTCTTTTGGCTCTTTTGGCTCTTTTGGTTCTTTTGGTTCTTTTAGCTCTTTTGGCTCTTTTGGCTCTTTTAGTTCCTTTGGCTCTTTTTGATACTTTTCTATTTGGGGATATTGACGGATCGGCACAAGAGTATCAGTTCGGAAAATCTGAGCCTGATCAGCATACTCTTGAAATATTCTACCAGGACTTGGTTTTCTACCTTCAACAGTATGAGTTTTAGTTTTTATTTTTGGGATCTTAGGAGACTTCATAACTCCAAAAACAGGGTTAGAAAGTTTTTTATCTTTAGGTTCTGAAGAATTAGCATGAACATTTGTCGATTTTTTATAGATTTTCGACTGTCTTTGCTCATAATGTGTTTTTGTAATATAGATTTTCTCTTGTTTATTATCATAAGATTTAGTATTTTTTGGTAGATTACAAGGTTCTTTAGTATCTTTATTATTTTTTGTATAAGTTTTTATTTCTTCGGGGTTATCGTTTTCTATAGGGTCTTCAATTTGTTTAAAGTCTTTTAGGTTTTCAGATTCAAGGTCTTTTGATGAATTTATTGATTGTTCTAGTTTAGGACTTTTAATTGATGGACTTGATGACTTGTGTTTCTTTGAATGTGATTTGCTGCTTTTTCTTGAATCTGAACTTTTAGAAACTTTGCTCAGTTTATCAGGTTCTTTATTTTCATCTTCAGAATTAGACTCTGAACTGGATTTTGGTTCTTTTTCGTTATGGATTTGAAGGTTTTCTTCATAAAAAACCTCTGAGATTTTAGGTGTTGATATTGGAACATCTACAATTTCAGGAATTTTCACTTGGTTTTTATCTGAATTTTTTTCTTTTTCATGATGAAAGCTTTCATTTGAAGGGTCTGAAGATATGTTGTTTTTATCAAGTTGTTTTTCTTGTAGGTTTTTTTCACTAGATGAACCAGACTCTTCTTTATTTTTTATAGGAAGATTTGAAGTTGATGGTGAATTTATGCTTGAATTCTTGTTATTTTTACTAGAAAATGAACTGTTGTGGCTGTGAGAATTTGATTTTTGATTTTTGATATGATCTGAAGAGTGAGACTTGGGGCTTGAAGGTATTGATATAGGAGGGGTTTTTTCTATGTGATTTGGGGGAATTTCATTATTTAATGGTGTAGACAGCGAGTTTTTTTCTGAGGAATGGGATTTAGAGCTTGAAGATCTTGAATGGGAAGAATTATCTTCTATAGGAATATTTTTTTCTATGCTTTTTGGGGTATTTTCTTTATCTAAATGCTTAGAAACTGAACTTTTTTCAGAAGAAACAGACTTGCGGCTTGATGAACTTGATGATCTTGAAAGAGAAGCATTTTTTTCTATGCTTTTTGAAGTATTTTCTTTATCCAAAGGTGTAGAAAACGAGTTTTTTTCAGAAGAATCGGACTTGCGACTTGATGATCTTGAAAGGGAAGCTTTAACTTCTATATAGGAATTTTTTTCTATGCTTTTTGGGGTATTTTCTTTTTCTAAATGCTTGGAAACTGAGCTTTTTTCTGATTTTTCCTCTTTAGATTCTACTTCAAAGTCATCTTTATCATAATTCTTATATTTTTCTGAATTTCCTTCTAACTCCTCATCATCAGAACTCGAGTCTGAAACATCATCAGGTTTATCAATTAATTCCATCTCTTTCTCAATATCATTATTCATAACCTTAGCTTCTTCATTCACTATTATCTTATTTTCTATAACAGGAATTATATTTTTTTCTACACTCTCAATCAAATCATCATGGCTTCCACTTTCTAAATCTTTATGACTTGAACTTGAACTACTTGAACTACTTGATGAACTTATCAATTTCTTATTTCCCTCATCTTTAGACTTAAAAGATTCTGAACTTTCATTTTTTTCATCAAAATTCTTATCATCTCCCTTAACCTTATGACTTTCTTCAACTAAATTCATTTCCTTATCGTCATCATTTTTCTCTTTATCATATTCATATTTTTCATCACTTTTCTCTTTATCATCTTCATATTTTTCATCATTTTTCTCTTTATCATCTTCATATTTTTCATCACTTTCCTCTTTATCATCTTCATATTTTTCATCACTTTTCTCTTTATCATCTTCATATTTTTCATCACTTTTCTCTTTATCATCTTCATTTTTTTCATCACTTTTCTCTTTATCATCTTCATTTTTTTCATCACTTTCCTCTTTATCATCTTCATTTTTTTCCACAACATCAATTTTAGTATCTTCTTTTTTTTCCATATTTTTTCCATCATCCTTCTTATCCTCATACATACTTTCCCCCTTGCTATCAGAAATTACAAACTCTTTTGAAGAAGTTTTAACATTACTAGACACACTTTTACTAATCTTTTCATATTCCTTATCATCCTTACTTTCCTTTAAACCTTTATTCTTATCTTCTTCACTATTGATATTTTTCATCTCTTTTCTCTCTTCCACAGCATTTCCATCCTGACCTTTATTTTTTTCATTATTCATATCCCTAACCTTATTTTCATGTCCTTCTAAACTCCTCCTATGTGGCCCATGTGTTTTTTTCCCAGTATGGTTTGTAGGTTTTTTTCCTATATTTTTTACATCATCAACAATTTTTTTGGGGAGTTCTCCTATAAACTCGCTTTGAATCGATGACAAGGATTCATTTTTCTCAGGTTTTATTTTAGGGAATTCAAGTTTAAGTCGTGAAGTTTTACCATTAACTTGATACCCAAGCCAATAAGTTAAAGATTTCATCCTAATAGCAACATTTGGGAAAGAAATAAACATTGCATATTTGCTACAATAATATGAAGGATATAATTCAAATAAATCTATACCTATATCATCTATAGGTGTTAAAGTGCAAATATCATTTTGTATACTAATACGGAAACTTTTTCTATTAAGACTATTTGAAGCTAATGAAATACCACCTGTTATAATACCTTGTTTACTACCAGCAGCCATAGCTGGTCTAAGAATTTTATGAGGCAATTTTCCTTCAACTTGAACTTTGAAACCTTTTTCTATATCGATTGAGTATATTTTTTTATTACTCGCAAGGGTTTTGTGTGAAGTTAATCTTTGTCCTCCAACAAGTAGGAGTTTGTTTCCTAAAATGCATGTTCCCATATTGATGATTTTGTTAAATTTGTAATCTTGTCCATACCTAAACAAATCTTGCCATAGGTTCTGAGATATATTATATCGCATTAATGGAGCTTGAATTAGTCCATTATCCCCTTCACACATCCCACCAATGAAATATACCCAATTTTTATACCCATGGACTTGACCTTGTTTACAAGGTTTTGGTAGACTAGCAACTTTTTTTACTTCTTGTGATGAAGGGCTTATAATAAAAACATTTTCAGTTAGTTTTGACTTTAAAACTCCTCCAACAGCTATTATGTCTTTAGAAAATAAATACCCAACAGCTGATTCTTGTGGAAAAACCATTTCATTTTTTAAAGGCACTTCAATAGTTGAATCTTTTGTTATTAAAAACAATTGGCCTGTTTTACGGTTGAAATAATGGAAATCTTGGAAGTCGGCCAAGTCTTCGATAGGTGAGGATAAATATTTTTCTTCTTCAGGATTTTTATTGGATTTTTTGTTTTGAATGTTTATGTTAGAGTCGATTATCTGAGAAAGTCCTTGGAGATTAGTTGGGGATTCTAGGATACCGTTTATGATATTGTTTACTTGTAATAAAGGATCAACTAGTTTTGTTGCTCGAGAACCCATTTTTTATATTTTTGAAAAAGTGGATAGAATTTTAGTTGATTTATTATGATTATAAGGAATATAAAATATTTAAGTTTAAGATTTGCGGGCTTGATGATATTTTTGTCTTTGGATGATGATTTTTAAATATGTTTTGATAAGGGTATTTTATTTAAAGCATTTTTAGGATTGAAAAAATCAAGTTTATTATTTTTAGATGTGTGGTTAATAAAAAATAATTCTGATTATTATGGGCTTATGAGAAATATTATAATTTATGCAATTAAATACTAACAGAAGCTGAAAATGCAAATAAGATAAAGAATCTTCAAGGTTGGATAATATAAGACTTAAGATTATTTTAGCAATTATACTTTGTAAATATGCATAACAGGCCTAAAAATAAGTGTTATTATTTTGTAAGGAATCAGGTGCTTGGAATTTTTTGCAAAAGTATTTCTCAGTTTTTCTCAAAAAAAACCATATCGTTTGCAAGGCAAAAAAATGTTTATCTAATGCTTATCAACTCTAGTTTCCAATAATTTACTCTATTCTAAAATAATTATTCAAGTGATATAAAAAAATCCCTAAATGCAGTATCTAATTTATAATCCTAGCATATATTATTGTAAAAAAATAAGAAATACTCTGGAATAGATTTTA
>MPUH01000836.1:0-32550 GCA_001970955.1 Stentor coeruleus | reverse complement strand
GCTACAGAATAGGAGGTCAAACAATATACAATCCATGGTCGATTATGCATTGTCTTAACGCGCTTAACCAAAACATGGATGATCCCTACAGTTATTACTGGATTGATTCTGGATCAACTAAAATCATAGAAGATGCAATAATGGAAATTCCTGAAATTAAAAAAATTGAAGATTTGATGATGAATGGGCAAGTAGAATTTAAATATAACAATGCTTTTACATTTTCAAGTATAAAAACTAATGAGGAAGATTTACTGTCATTATTACTTAATGCTGGATATATTACAAATTTTGAAAACTCAATTTATAAAATCCCTAATCAAGAAGTCAATTTTTACATTTTTAAAAACCTCTTTCCTATCTGGCTTAAAAAACGTTATCCTGAATCAAACATAAAATTACTTCTTACTAACTTTGAAAATATTCCTCAATATGGCAAAGCATTTCAGAATGAATTTCTTGATAAAAAAGGCTATGAAAATCACAGTGAATCCTATTTTAAAATTTTGGTAGCTTCACCATTTGTTACTTTACCTAAAAATGATGCATACAAACTTTATAGCGAACAAACAACAGATGCAAAAACAAGAATAGATGTTCTATTGAGTCCAATAAATGGGAAATCTAATTCAGTGTTTATTTTAGAGTTGAAAAAAACTGAATCTTCTGAGAAAATTGAAAAAATAATAAATGATGCTTTTGTACAAGTTTTTTCGCGAAAATACGCCGATTATGTGCTTGAAAGAGCAGAAGAGCAAGAAAATAGTCATTGGAAAAACTTTTGTATTCGAGTCCTAGTTTTTTCACCAAATCAATTAAAAAACAAATGGACAATAACAATCAAGGAGTTAATATTTGACAAAGAAGGGCTACAGAAGGCTTGTGAAACTTACGAACAAAATAAGGGCATGGAGGACAGTCTAATTGAACTTTTAACACCTATTGCATCATCAATTTCAGAATACCCATGCAAAAGCGAAAATTCTAGTTCTTTTAAGAATACCTAAAAATAGATTTAATTAATAGAACTAAACTGAAAATAATGACTTTATTATGATAAAAGAAAGTTTTTATGCAATGCAATAATTATAACATGTAAAAAATTAAATACAATATCAATTTAAAGCAAAAATCAATATAAAAATTACACCCTAACATTTAAAAACCATTATAACTACCATATAATTATTCTCTAACATTATCTAAATTCAAACCCAGCATTTGACTTAATAGCGATAATTAATTTCTCTCTCATTACTTTCCATGACAAATATGTAGGTATTCTAAATATATTCAAAAGTTCACGCAATCATCCCATGAACTACAGAAATATAAGCTGAATAAGCCTTAAGATCTTGTAGGTCAATAGACTCTGTAGTTCCTGAAATAAGTATTTACATCTCATATGAAGTAAGTAGCAAACCCAATTGCTAGGAATAAGTTCACTAAATCCTCTGAAAAAAAAAGCTATGCATTAATTTTTTATCTGTAAATTCAACCTATAATCAGCTAATTTGTATATCTATTCAAGCTTGTCAAGATTAGTCATAGGGACATCTCGACCTTTAGTTTTAAGGTAAATTTCTTGTCCTCCAACTGTATTTACTATAAAAGTTAAACTGAGGTCTTCAATTATAATTTTAAAGATGTGAATATATAAATAAAGTTATATAAACCCCAAAAACTCTGAAATCTATCACAATAAAATATTTTTATCATACAATATCTAAAATCTATAAAAAAAAATCATCCCAAACCAAAAAATACTTTAAAAACTTATCATTTCTCTTAAAAAAATCACTTAATTAATCTCTATAATTGGTTTATTATAAACCTTAATCACATCTAAATCATCACTATACACAACTAATTCACCGTTTGCATTATAAAAATAATATTGATTCCCTATACAAACACATGAATCATTATTAAAAATCCCAAGTGGTATTACTGCATCCATTTCTTTCCAATTAAACTCCCCAAATTCCAATTTAAAAATTTTTTCATTAGATTTAATTTTTTCGCACATACCCCCACAGATATAAACTCCAGAAAAATGATTAAATATTTTTAATCCAAATAACCCTGAAGGTAAATAAAAATCACATTTTTCCCAACCTATATCGCCTAGCATTTCNCATTTTTCCCAACCTATATCGCCTAGCATTTCAATTGTATTAAGATCTGTTTCTTTGCCTATACCTCCAAAAATAAAAATTTTACCGAAGTATTGAGATACTGAAGCGTTGTAACGTTTTTCTATTAAATTGTAGGATTTTGTCCATGATTTTGTGATTAAATCGAATGTGTATGTTATATTTTGTATTGATGTGTCGCTTTTGCCACACATTAAATATATATTTGGAAACAAAAATGACGAACAATGAGAATGAAACTTGGTTGGTATTTCAAACTGAAAACATCTCAAAACATCTTTAAAATAATAAATCCAAGCTTTTTTTTGGTTTTGCACCCCGCCTGATAAACATACTCCAAAAGGTAATTGACACAAAGAAAATCCCTCTGTAACTTTTTCATTAATCCTAAAATATTCTGTCTCTTTTTTTTCCTTATCAAACCTAATCAAATTCTCTCTAGTTCCATCAATCCCATAAGCAGCTTCTAACCCATCACAAAAGCAAGCAACTTCATCAAACTCTTCAACTTCTTCTCTAGGTTTAATCGGTTTAATATCCATTAAAAATTTATCTAAAAATAAATTCCCAATAACAATACTCGAAAATCCTTCCCATATCATCCAAAAGCTCACAGCAATATTTTTACAATCACATTCAGTAATCTGTAAAGCAATAAAATCCCAATTTACATCAAAAACTGGACTTCCAGAAACTCCACAAGGATTAATTGAATCATAAAAAACTCTATTTCCAATAACTTCTCTAATTTCCAATTTTTTGATTGAGTTTTTTAAATTTTGTTTAATAGGTTTATTTAAAGTATATATTGTATCAGTTGGTTTAGGTATTGTTAGATTTTTTAAAGATATAGGCTTTAAGGATATTAAACAATATGGAGATTCAAAACATGTTAAGGTTAAATCTTCTGTTGTTAACCAAAGGGAATTGACATCGAAATTTACTTGGAAACCTGAGTTTTCGAATAACGCAAAAGCTGATCTGGTCACATCAAGGTTTGGGAGGATTTTAGCACTTGTAAGGGCAAGTCGGTTGTTAGTGAGTATACCAAGACCTACAGCTTTACCTCCAATAACCACAGTAAAAATACTTTTAATCCTTTCAATACATTTTCTCACTTGAAACTCTTGATCTTTTTGTATTTTTCTAGTTTCTTTATGGCATTGAACTTCAAATTCACTAATATTATGCATACTAATTGCTTCTGAATAGCTTTCATCACTATTGACTACTACTTTTTCCCCTGCTGGATCATGATAATAAATATTAGTGCAATTAGTCGTTTTTAAAATAGTTTGTATTTTGTTTAAGACTTCGCTATAAGTTTGAGGTACTGAACCTAAGCTGTATTTTAACCCATTGTATTTTATTTTGATACGGTTCATTAGATTTATAGTCCCCCGGTATTTTTTTGTTTTATGTTTTTTGGATTTGATTAGGAGTTTTGGTTAGAGTTAGAGTTTTTTTTAGGGTAAGAATTAAAGAATTTTTTAAGGGTTGTGCACTTTTTATTTAGTTTTTTTGATATCATTTTTTCTTATTCAAAATTTCAATGTCCTAAAAAATTTTCCTTACCCAAAACATTTTTCTAATCAATACCCAATCCTCTAACTTATCCCGTCTAATAATTTAATTATCTTCTTTCCACTGCAAAAATCCATCTCAAACCCTATCAAAAAAACCCCATATCCTTGCAAAAATACCATGTAAAATTCCATAATACCCTATACATTCTACCTATCATAAATTTCCCAGTATAATTTTTTTCAAATATACAATAAAAATGAAATTAGTCGATTTTTGGCAAGGCAAAAACAAATTTTTCTGTAAAGGGAATATCGTAACAGGACCTGACTGGTATAGAGGTATTCTAACTTGTAGCTTCACAACTCTAATCAGTAGTTTGATCTATGTATTTCCTTTAAACTATTATATAATCCAAAAAACATATTCTCCAATAGCAATCTTCACAATCATATTACCTATAAGTATATATTATTTATATTCTACAGCATCTCATGACCCTGGCTATATTCCAAAACAGTCCTCTTTATTTACATCAAAAGCAAACAACGCTTTAAATTATACATAGTATCTCCCAAACCTTTAATCATCCAACATAAAGGCACATTACTTAAAATGAAATTTTGTAAAACATGTATGTTATTCCGTCCTCCCAGATCATCCCATTGCTCAATATGCGATCTTTGTGTTGAAGAATTTGATCATCATTGTCCTTGGATAGGTAATTGTATAGGAAAACGTAACTATATATATTTTTTTAAATTTTTACTTAGTACAAACTTATTAGCCATAATCGCTTTTACTTGTTGTATAACTCATGTTTTACATTATGATAATATTGGTGAAGACAAGTCTCAAATTGTATCTCTAGCTTTAGCTATTTTGTTAATTTTTGTCATTTTTTCCTTATGTGGTCTTTTTGGTTATCATTCATATTTAGTGTTTGCAGGGATTACCACTAATGAACAAATCAAACAAACTCGGGCACAAAGAAAATTTAATCCTTATACGCTTGGATTACCTTTACAGAACTGTAGAATTAAACATAGAAATAGTAAGTCTAAACCTCAATTTGATCCAAAAGTTGTTATAAATCATTGTACAGATAATTTTAACCCTAATACAGTACTTAGGAAGGTTAAAATTATTAAAACATTTGGTACAGCGGAATATGTGTTGAATAATAAGAGCCTAAAACCTTTAGGAATTAGATTTAGACATCAACAATCGCTTATTATATTAGAAAATCCTTAATGAATATTAAATATGTTTTTATTATGAGTATTTAATAACAGGAGATAGGAATTTGTTAGAAAATTTTACGTAGGTTTAAAGGATTTTGTGGATTTTTTTAGGTTTAATATTAGGATATGTATTAAAATTTATGTATATGGGAAAACTTATACAGAATATAAATGGGTAGACGCAACCGTGCTAATAGAAATAAAGAGAAAAAAAATACTCAAATAGCTCTGAATACTCAGGAAGTAAACAGGGTTATATCATCTGAAGTAATTATGTGTGCTAAAGAAAAATTTTTGAAAACATTACAAAATATATATTCATTATACTTAGAGAATTTTACTAAGTCGTTAGGTTCAAAAAGGAAAATCACTAAGAAAGCTTTAGGTGTGGCTGAATCGTTTTTAAATCTACAAAGTTATGAGTGTTATCATAATTTTGATGATAGTCAGGAATTCCAACACATTTTCTATGCGCAGCTAAACAGGTTTTTAAGCATTTTACTACAGCATCTTAGAGACTTAGAAATGCATGATAAAAAATACATATTTGACTGCATAATTGAATCATATAAGCTCTTAGAATCAGTAGGCAAAGATATCGATAAAGTCGCATATTTTCTTTTTATCAAAACTGGCTTCGACTGCATGTCAATGTTAAGGCTTATTTTCCACGAAAAAATTATTAAAGACAGGTTTATACAAAATATACTAAAAGAAGGTAGTTTTTATAAAGAGGGAGGTGATAACTTATACCAAATAACAGAATTTGGGGAAAATGCAAAAGAAAGCATTAATGAAAGTAATATAAGTAATGGTAAGAAGAAGAAAAAAAAGAAAAAAAAAATTGAAAATATCGAAAAAAATGAAGAGATTGATTTAGAGGTACAAGAATTTGAAAAAAGATTAGCAACAGCAGAAATTGTTGTGATAAAAAGCAGACCTAATGTATCGGATGTGTGGATTGGAGGACTTAAAAAGCAATTAAACAATCTTAAAGTGCTTTGTTTTTAACACAATAAGCTATCAATGTGGCTATAAATATCTTATGAAATATAAGGCATAATATAGTAATATAAGGATATTGATTTATTAATTCTATATCTTTCTTATAACCTTTCCTAAAATCCTAGTTTAATTCTAATCTCAATACATTATAGTTAAATTAATTTGCAATCCATCGAATTCTCTGACCATCTTTCCACTCCCCTTTCCTCACGGTACCATTCGGGTATATTATCGACCCAATACCATTTTGTTTCCCCTGTTTCCATGGTCCTGAGTACATTTTCCCATCAGCCCAAGTATAAGTTCCAAAGCCATGTTTTTTATCATTGACATAATTCCCATCATATTTCCTTCCATCTATCCAACTATACACACCTTTACCATGCATACAACCTTCATACCATTCTCCAATATATTGTCTTCCATCAATCCAAACATAATTTCCTTTACCATGGATTTTATTATCACGCCATGTACCATTATATCTGCTTCCATCACTCCAAATATAATTGCCTTGACCTTGTTTTTTACCACAAATATAATACCCTTCATAACATGAATTATCTTTCCAAACTTCTTTCCCAAAACCATGTTGAATATCGTTTTTCCACTCACCTTCATACCGCGCTCCTGATGTCTGCACATAAGTCCCTTTACCATTTGCCCTATCATGCTTCCATTCACCATCATAAATATCCCCATCTGCATGAATAAACTTACCGATTCCATGAGCCTGATTATTCAACCATTGACCTTCATATCTTGCCCCATCAGGCCAAACTTGTACACCATATCCATCTCTAACTCCTCCTTTCCATTCTCCTGAATACTTAGCTCCAGTTTTAAACTCATACACAGGGCGCATTTCTCTTTCATTAGTATCCTGTGTTATTTTTTCACGTGCTTCATCAGGACTAAAGTGGCTTTTCGTTAAAGTTTTTACTACATGCGAATACAATTTTCTATAATAATATCCTCTCCACATAGCTTGAATCTTAACAATTTTATCATAATCTACAACAACTTCCTTGATAATCTCATTAGGAGGTATAGTCTTCTGCCCTTGTAACCTTGCTGTAACAGTAGTCTGATCATCATTAAAATCCACTTCAGTATTACTTTCAGTCTCACTTCTCCCACAATTGCATCCTGAACAACTTGTTCCCATTTTATAATACCCAAAACCATAAAGTCCTCTATTTCCATTTTTTTTTTACTTAAAAGCTTATAATTATTCCTATCTAAAGTGAAGTAAAAGGCCATTCTCCTTGCTTTTTAACTGGTGGAAAAGCATTTCTTCCTTCAGAAGTTTCTTCATCAATATTAGAAGTTATCGTAGCATTATAAGGCGTATGTTTGTTTCTACTTGTTAAAAACTCAGGTTGTACTGTTGCTAACATACGTGAAAAGCCTGGACCTGCTCTAGCAATACGATCAGCAGGGTCACGATATGGAAGTTTATTCCAAGGTTGATAAGGTGCTATTTTACCCATAAGTTTTTCAAGATCTTTTTGACATGAAGCACAAGACCATCCACCTAATGGTTTTCTTGCAAGCATAGCATCTTCACCATCTCTGACTATTTTTATAGATTCAGTTTCTTTTATAAGCTTTTCTAAAAACTTAAGAGCTCGTTTTGTCTCGGTTTTCTCAGCAAATCTTTTAGAGAATTCATCAGCTAAATCTCTAAGTTTTTGTAATAACATTTCTTCTAGTTCTTTTAGTTTATCTAATCCTGCTTTTTTGTTTAAACTTTCTTCAAATTCTCTTATTTTGTTCCATAAGTCTTTATAGTTTTTCTCACCTTTTTCTTTATGGTCTTTAGTTTCTTGTTGTACTTTTAAAAGTATATTTGTGACCATTAAAAGATCAAATCCTTCAGGGAGGATAAGAAACTTCATATGTTCTTCTAAAGTTCCAACTCTTCTTGATAGGGATGTGAGTTTTGATGGATCGATACTATCATCAATTTTAGCTAATTGTTTTCCTCCTCCTCCTTCATGACCTTTTAATAAATCATCAAGTTCAGATCTAAGAACTCTTTGTTTGATACTAAATTCTAAAGCTGTTAATCTTGAACCATGATCATCAGCACGAGCTTTAAGCTCGTTGTACATTTTCTGCATATCTTCAATTGACATTTTACCTTTCATAGCTTCTTCTAATGCTCTTAACATTTTCCTTAATTGGTCTAATTCTTCATGTGAAGCTCCAGGCGCTGATGAACGGTTTCGATTTTCTGGTTCAGGTCGATGTACAGGTTCTGACCTTCTTTGCGAATCATTTCCTTTTTTAAGTTCATTTTCTAGGATTTTAGACATTGCATCAGCCCTTTCGGCCATTGCCCTGGTTTTATTAAGAATATCTTCCATTGCTCTGAATTTCGCGTCTAAGTCTTTGAGTTGGTTGTTTAAATTCTTGAAATCGTCTTTTGATGCATATTCTCCTGAGAGTTTACCTTTAACCATATCTTCTAAAGATTTTAATGCCCTTCTTAAATGGTCAAGTTCATCATTTGATACCCCAGACCCTGTATTAACCCTAGAATCTGCTTCTGAACGATTTGATGATTCTAATCTTCTTAAGGCTTCCATGAGTTTTTTAAACTCATTTTCCAAGTTTTTAGACAATACATCCGCCCTATCAGCTACAGTTTTTGTTTTCCCCAAACCATCTTCTGTTTCCCTAACTCTTAAATCCAAGTCTTTCAATAAACTACTAAGTTTATTTAGATCATCATTAAGCATATCAACCCTTGTATTATCAACAACAATTTCTTGAACTTGCATCACAGTCTCAACAGGTTTGCTTATTTGTTCAACTTCTCCACCTAAACTATTTATCGCTTTCAAAGCTTGCTGCATATCCAACTCTAGCTCATGAATCCTCTTCTCATGGTCTATAATTTTCCCCCCTTGACTATCTACTTTTTCCTTAGTTTCAACCACAAGTTTCTTATTCCTCTCAAGCTTACTTGACATATCTTCCATTTCCTGCTTAAAACCATCTAAAAGTCTTAAGCTTTTCCCAACTTCATCTTCGATTTTGCTGATTTTTTCTAACAACTCCGCTAAGGACAATTCGTGTGCGGCAACTTGTTCTTTGTTGTCTTTGACGTCATTTTCTAATCTTTCAATGCTTTCTGTGGTGTTTTTTTCAAATTTGCCCCTGAGTTCGTTTTGGTCTTCTAACCTGCTGATTTTTTCTAATACTTCATTCAAAGTTGTATCATGAGCTGAGATTTGATCTTGGTTTTCTCTAACATCGCTTTGGAGTTTCGCTATGTTTTCTGTTGCGTTTTGCTCAAATATTGCCCTAACTTCTTTTTCCTCTTCCAAAACCGTAACTCGTTTATCTAGTCTTACATGAGACTCTTGCAAAGCTTTTATTAAATCATCCAACGACCCGAATCGGGCTTTTAGATCTTTCATTTCATCGGTTAAATGCTTGTTCATTATTTCGTTTTCATGGGATTTCCCCAATAACCCTTCATGTCTACGGAGGATATCTATAATAAATTCAAATACGGATTTGAAGCCTTCTATATTAAAAGACATGCTTAGGATTGTCTCAATCGACACAGGGTATTCTAAATGTATTTCCAATTTTTCTGTTCCTGAATCCATTTATATAACATTGGCTGTAAGTTAAAACTTAATCTAAAAAAATAACTCAACAAATAGTTTATTATAAATTCAATACAATTTGGTTAGACGTAAATATTCACGATTTCTTTTTAGGTTTTTATTATACTATGGCGAAACTTGCAAACCTTGGATTATTGTCCCGACAAGAACTTCTTTTGTTATGCAAGATGGCTGAACAGACTGAAAGGTATGAAGAAATGATTGAGTTCGTTAGAGCTTTTACTAGCAAAGATCATTCAGAACTTAGTGTTGAAGAACGTAATATCCTCTCTGTAGCTTATAAAAATGTTGTTGGGAACAGAAGGACAGCTTGGAGAGTACTGAATTCTATAGAACAAAAAGAAGCCCGTCGTGGGAACGAAGAAAATAAAAGCCGTGCTGGAGCCTTTAAGGAAAAAGTTGAAGCTGAACTAAGGAGTTTTTGCCGTGAAATCCTCAGATTAATAGACACTGATCTCCTTTCTAACACAAACGATAATGAAGGCAAAGTATTCTTCCTTAAAATGAAAGGTGATTATCATAGATATGTATGTGAATTTGCAAAAGGACAATATAAAGATGAAAGTAGTAATAATGCTAAAAACTGTTATCAAGAAGCTTATGATAAATCAATAGAAACTTTAGACTCTACTCATCCAACAAGGCTTGGTTTAGCTTTGAATTTCTCTGTTTTTAATTATGAAATCATGTCACAAAAGACTGAAGCTTGTGCTATGGCCCAGAAAGCATTTGATGAAGCTATACAGAATTTAGAGAATTTAACTGATGAAACTGCATATAAAGATTCTACTATGATATTACAACTTATTAGAGATAATTTGTCGTTATGGACTTCGGAAGCTGAAGATTAATTTGGTTATTAGAATTATTTAGTTTAATTAAGTTTTTTTCTTAGGTTTTTTAGAGGATTTTGAGAAGGATAAGAAATTAGGAGCTTTTATAAGAAGCTCACCACCAGATGGTAGGATTACTTTTGGGATTTGTGGAACTTTAAGGTCGGTATAAAGAGAGATACCTTGTTCTAAACATTTTGCTGAAACTTTTATGTTTTTTGTAGCCAGTTTGCGTTTTATGTTTTCGATTGTGTTTAGGTCATTGATCAGGGAGGAGTCTCTGGAAAATATGTTTATTTTCTTTTGTTTAGAAATTTTTTCTAATTTTGTATTTCTAAAATCAACCATAAACCACCCTGAATTACTTGCAATATCCATACTGCTTGAAGAAGGTTCTGGGGTTTTAGAGTAATTTTTCAAGTCGGTTCTATATACAAAATCTTCTTCTTGGCGATTTTTCCTGTTGCCCCATTCAGCTAAAAATTTCCTCCTCCTTGAAGACCCTTTTGCCCTACTAATAAGTGCACGTTTTTTTTTATTTAAGATAAAATTTGTGTTAATAAATGATGATTCACAAGAAACAGAGTTGTTTTTAGGCATGTATATATTTTTATAGGTTTTTTGATAAGGAGTTCTTGATACTTGAGGAAATTTAGTTTGTGGGGAAGATGAGTTATTAGGTGACTCAGTTCCATTCTCTTTTGGGAACATTTTCTTCATATACCAAATATAAACCTTATCCAACAACTTGTTTTGCTGTTCTAAATCCTTAGTTAAAAGTATTTCACTTAACAGCAAACTCACATTCGAATGCAAATTTTTAACCCAATTATTTGACTTATCATTCATTATATTCCTTTGAACCTTCATATCAATATAATATTTCCCCACTTGTTCTTTTAAAAACTTAAACTCTTTGGTTTCACTAATAACACAATAACGAAGATTTCCTGATGACATTCCTTACTAAATATATGAAAAACAATATCATGAAAACAACTTTTTGAACATCAAGGAGAATTTTTGTATGTAAAAACACAGGAAAGTATCTTTTTGATTTGTTTCAAGAAATTTGTGATGGACATTATCATTGTTTTTCATATAGTAAAAATACGATAAAATCAAGAAAATGCTTAGTTTGCTATGATGAAATAACCTCAAAATGTATCTATAGGCTAAAAAAAAGTCAAGGTTTTTATGTGTATCTTGTGATAAAATCAGATATATCATATCTTTAATCAAAATATATCCTACGGTACAAGGATATGCAAAAAATGTTATAGTTTACCCAAATGCTTATTATTCTTAAAAGACAGAAACTAATAATCATAACTTTTAATAAAATCCTATTTACATGAATTGTGTATAATCATTTTAAGCCAAAGTTTAAAAGATAATTTGTTTTATATCTTCATATAATTGTATACAAAAAAGACTAATAATTTTATAGGTCTTAACACAATTTGAGCTATTCCAAATTATTTTAATACATTTATATCAAAAAAATCAAACTTCTTTTTTTGCTTTTACCAACTTTTCTACATATTACCCCTTGTAACAATCCAACTAACCCTCTCAGTCAGCATATCAAGATTTTTCTTTATTTCTAACATAGCTTTATAATTTGTTTCTATTTTTTCTATCATCTCTGTTGACATATAATTTTCATCCTTACATGAATTCTTCTCCTTCTTCCCATGTCTCATCTTAATCAACTCCAATTCCAAATTTATCATTTCTTTATAATACTTTGGCCTTATCTGTTCACCTATATTACTACTCTTAAGTTTCTTCAGTACAATCAGTTCAGCAAGTGAATAATTCATAACAATTAATTTCTTCTTCGCTGATTTTTTCATTTCTTTCCATATTCCAGGAAAATCCTCTTTTATTTTTATAATATAATTTTCCCTCATAACCAAAACTGTCATTTCACATGCAGCAGCAACATTATAAAGTCTTTTCATATTCATTGTCACTTCAACATCTCCAAATTCATTACCTTCATAAACAACTTTAAATATAGTATTTTCTTCATCACTTATATAATTTATAGACCCATGAAGGACAAAAAAAATTTCTGTTGCTAAATCGCCTTTGTTTAATATAATGTCTTTTTTAGAAAAATAAATTGGTTGAAGGAATAAAGCTATACTTATAATAAACTCTTTATCTCTGTTACGGAAAAATGGAAATTCTTTTATAGAACCCTCATGCATGTTACAAGCAATTTCGAATTTAAGATCTTTTGGGATTTCTCGCATGAGCTTTTCTTCTTCGTCTATGGAAAGAGGAAGACGTTCGTTAAAAATACGGATACGATTTTGCATTTTTTTCTTGGTACTTTTGCTTACACGGGTTTCTTTTACATAGTCATCGACCATGTTTAGTTTGAGATCTAAGTTCTTTTTTTTTATGTCTAACATTGTGATGACTGAAGATAATGAACTTACGGTAAATGAAAGAAAATACATTGTCGCAGCAATCCAGAAAATCGCGAAAATCAGTTCAATATCAGAATATGGGGTAATATCTCCATATCCTACTGAGGTCAAAGTTGTAATCGCCCAGTACGCTGAAGTTAAATACAAATCAAAAGTCCCTGCATTTTCTAAACTATACCTATAAACCCAGGTTTCATATTCAAAATCGGAAAAAGTGCTAAACAAATACCAAAAGCACGCAACAACATGTAAACTCACAATAATCCCTGCAAGTAAAGCAAAAAGTCTCATAACACTATGGTTAATATTCAAAAAAATCTGAACCTGTTCTAACAAAAAATGTGTCTTATACGTCTTAATAAACTTAATTGCCTTTGAAAACCTAAAAAGTTTTGGTATAGACCTCAATCTAAATATCCTAACAAGTTTATTATACCCTTTACCAGATGTAGCACTTATAATTTTAGGTACAGTACTAAAAGGTATACAAGCTAAAATATCAATAATCATCCATCCTTTCAAATAATTCAATACAATTTCTTTTCTTGTGTATTTTAAAGCAGCATGTTGATCGAAAAAAGCTGTATTACAATTGACGATAACATCAAGTACATAACAAAAGTCAATAATAGTATCTAACATAAA
The DNA here is from genome assembly GCA_001970955.1 of Stentor coeruleus. Taxonomy (NCBI): domain Eukaryota; phylum Ciliophora; class Heterotrichea; order Heterotrichida; family Stentoridae; genus Stentor; species Stentor coeruleus. The sequence goes on along the minus strand of MPUH01000836.1, from coordinate 19,052 downwards.
CCATAAATCTAAACTTGAAGTATCAAGAAATGCTATAACTAAAGGAGTTATTGTTGCTGTATACAATAGTAAAAATCCAATTAAAATGTTCCAGTATTGCTTGAAAGAACTGTTTGGGTGGACAATGCCGAATGGGAGTTTTTTTTTATGGTAAAGGGTTTGACGATTATAAAGCCCAGCTTTGAGTCGAAGATAGTCTCTAACTTCAAGTTGTAGATTTTCACGTTTTTCCGTAAGTTCTTCCATGAATTTCGAAATTCTTAGACTGCAGAGAAGTTTAGTTTTAGCTCTAAGCCAGACATCTTTGTATTTAAGATTAGAGTTTTCAAGAACTCGGGTGCTGTCTAGATCGTTTTTCCTTGTAGTTAATAGTTGCATTAAAAATAAGTTTTTTATTAGAATAAATATAGTTTAAGTGTAAAAAATATGATAATTTTAAAGGCAAGTTACACAAATGGACTGAAAATACAAGCATTTTCACCACTTTGGTAAGTCCATGGCGTTGATACTCTTGGCAATTGGGGCCTTTTACCATAATCAGCTGTTGATCTTCTATGATTCTCTCTAAATTTACGTGAGTATTCCCCAATACGAGATTTTATTCTATTATTCCCTATTGTAGCTTTTGTATTAATGCAATATCTTTCGTTATTTCTTTTTTCAATAGGGTCAGGAGTTAAAAGATCGTAAAGGTTTTCGTTTATAACACTTTCTTCTGGCCAAAAAGTTGATTTGAATGAAATGTCGAGTAAATCAGAAGGTTTTGATGACTTTTTATCTGAAAGTTTTGAAGGGATATCGCTTTGTTTGTGGTCGAAAAGGTCGGAATTGTTGTTGCTGAAGGTTTTTTCTTCTTTTAAAAGGAATTGAGGACGTTTTAGGATGTTTTCGTATATGTGGGAATAGTTAGAGTCTGTGTTTTGAAGTTTTTGGGCTTGTGGAGATGCGGATTTTCTATAGTCGGAAAGATATTTTACGATTTTATGACCTGTAGTTTTGTTTATTTGTCTGTTTAAGCATTCTAGACGTTTGGATTCTTCAAGGATTGCTGCGACGAGAGGCTTGGGTTTAGGCTCTGGTACTGGAGTTTTCCGAGACCGCTTAGGGCTTTTTTTCAGCCTTGAAATATTAACTTTATTGCCTCTTTCCATTTAAATTATGCAGATCACTTCATCTGTATATAAATTCTTAAGTATACCTAAAATTTTAAGCTTATTTTAAATATCATAACTAATTTATTATCATCTATAAAAAAAATTTTCACAATTTTTTTACTTACAAACTAACAAATTTTTCATATTTCAGATGCTTATAAACTATTACTCACAAAATCAATCAACACCTATTTTAAACAACCCTAAATCAATCAACACCTATTTTAAACAACCCTTAATAAATAATTTAACCTTATATACTAATCTAAAACATCCCTTAATAAATCATTTAACCTTATATACTAATCTAAAACATCCTTTAATATTTTCTTATCTTTCAATATCTTATATAAAATTTCTTTTCAAATCCTCCTTTCTAATTTCAAATCCGACTAAAAAAACTCCAAAAAAACCCATGCATAAAACCTCTAAAAAACTACTCTAACATCTAGGCTAAAAACCTATCCCATCTTAATAAAAATCAAATTCTTCATATTTCTAGAACCTTCATTTTCCAACCCAAGCCTCTCAAAACAGCACTAATACCCAGCTTTCTCCTCTCAAAGCCCTTAAAAACCCATTTAATCTATTAACCAAGCCTTAGAACACATTAGGCTGGTACCTATAAATATTATCCTGAATAGTCTCCCTATCTTTCATATCATCCGAAACTTTTTTCTCAAGACTAATCGTTTTTTTAGCAACAGCAGCAAGTCGATTAGCCTCTTGCATTTCCCTAAGCCTTTGTTTTTTTTCCATTTCCCTTTGTCTTTCCATTTCTACAACCATCCTTCTATGATTTTCCATTGCCTCATTTTCTATATCAGACTTTTTTTTCTCTTCTTGAATTCTTTGGTCTTTCATATACAATTGAAATTGAGCGTCTTGACCAACTTTTGATTTAAGATTAGCTTTTTCTTGAGTACTACCATGATGAACTACACGTCGATGTTCTTGAATTTGATCCCTTCTATTACGAATAGCTTCAATACGTGCCTGTTGTGCAGCGTATTCTAATTCTCCTGATGTTTCATTGCGGCCGTTATAAGTTTTGGCTTTTCTAAACATGATATTGTTTCTTGAGTCTTGCATTATTTATATATTAATGGTTATGCTTATTGTTTATTTTTTAAATAAATAGTTTTATCGATTTAGTATGGTAATTTGAGTTTATGGATTTTTATATAAAAATTAGATATAAAAATAAGAGATGATTATTTTTTTTATAGTTTTTTTTTTTTGATTGAAGAGTATGTGTTTTTAGTATTAAGATTATTTTAGAATTATTTTGTTTGTAAAAGTTTTTATTACGATAATATTTTTATAATTATAAATAATATGTCTGAAGCAAATCTTTTACTCCTTACCCAATTTACACTTAAAGAACAAGCTTTAAAATATCAACATATTGTCCCTGATCACTACAAAATTATTTTTTCAACTCCGTATAGTATTTCACTGAATGATCTAAGTGATTGTTATCATACTATAAATTTAAAAAATTCCGATATGCTAGTTATCTATTTGCTAGCTTTGATAACATTAAAAGTTACTGAAGAATCTCCACTACCTAATAATCAAGGATTAGAATATTTTGAGATTATAAAAAACTTCATAAATTCTTACCCTGATTATTCTACAAATATCATGAAAACATATTTTTCAGCTGTAATCCGGGAAATATCAGCAAGTGATGATTTAGCTTCATGGATGAAAAAACTAATAACATTTTATGATTTAGATAATGAAACACAACTTATAAAACAATACTTAAAAATTCGTTTATCATCTAAAGTTAATAGTTTTCTAGTAAAAATCCATGAAAATTTACTTAAAAGCGAAATATTTGAAATAATCGACTTATTAGTTTTGGGTTTACAATATAAAATCGATTTAAATGAACTCGTGAATTTAACTGCATCTATAATCCTTGAGAAAATTATAACAGAAAATGAGTTTAAAAAATACCCAGGACAAAAAGTTGAGGGTGATTTTAATGAAACCAGAGAAATTCTAAATAAAATCAAAACATTTCAAGTACTAAACCAAGACAACCAGGAGAAAACACAATTTATTGAAGAAAAAATTGGTGTTTTACCTCGAAGTCTACCAAAATATCAAAAAAAGCCAAAAAGAGATTTTCAAATTGAAGAACTTATATATTCAAACGTAAATTTAAATGAGTTAAAAATTGAATCAACACCTTTTTATTCTAGAGATGCAGGTAATTTCCGTGTATTATGTTATTATGCTATTTTCTCTGATAATCAGAAACTTGTGAAAAAAACATATTTAGCTTTAAATGATAATGCTGATTTCACATATATAAAAAATGAAATCGATATACTAACAGTATTATCTAATATATCAACTCCAACTAATGGTTTTTTGAAATTCTATGGATCTACTTTAAATAATAAAGTAGCTGATTTATATATGGAAATAGGAGGAATATCATTAATGAATGAATTGACAAATTATAAGAATAAAAACCAGCGTGTTGAACCATTTCTTGCAGAAAAATGGATTATATCATTGATTAATATTTTTGCTGAACTTTGTAATAGAAGAATTTATCATCGTGATATTAAACCTCATAATATTCTTGTTAAGTTTGATAAGACATTAAAGATTATTGATTTTGGTGTGAGTATTAAGACAGATGAATGTGAGACAATGTTAATTACAATGGAAAATCCTATACAAGGAACAAAAGGATATATGGCCCCAGAACTACAGGATAATTTAGATAAAGGAATAAGAATTGCTATCTACAAAGCAGGGAAAGCTGATGTTTTTTCACTTGGACTAACTATTCTACAAATTCTGACTTTTAATAATTATGATGGGTTTAACAGGTTTGAAAAAAATAAAGAATTACATGAGAAAGTTGATATGATAATAGGATATCCAGAATGGATTAAAACATTAATACATAAAATGCTTCATCCTAATAGGAAAGAGAGAATAAGCTTCACAAAATGCTTACAATATATTCAATTTGATACAAAATATTTTAGCACAATTAACAATTAGTTAATAATAATAAGTATTGTGTGATTATATAATAAGATTTTATATAGGCTAATAAGTAAAAAAATGAAATATATTTTACAATGATATATATTTTTATCTTCTAAACTATATAGTAAAAAATGTCTGACTTGCCTTTAGATCTTGAGCTTTTGATTATTAAAACACTAAAAGTCCAAGCTTTAGTTGAAGAGTCGAAAATCCCAAACGATTGCAAACTAATCTTGACAAATCCAACAAGTCTAGGATTAGAAGAACTTCTTATTTACAGTCAAAAAATTGGTGGCCAAAGTGAAAGTCTTTTAGCTTATATGCTAGGACTAATAATATTAAGAGTATCTAAAGATGCCCCTCTCAATCAAAAACAAGGACTTCAGTATTTCGAAACCTTTAAATATTTTATAGACAAGTGGCCTGAGTATCAAGAAAATACTATAAAAACTTATTTCCCAGCTTTAATAAAAGAACTTTTAGCAACAGACAACTTAAACTTCCCTTTTTGGGCACAAAAAATCTCAGTTCTTCAATTACCAGAACCTTTAGCTGAAAATGCTAAAAAGTTCCTAAGACATCAATGTTTATTTTTAACCTACATGTTATTAGAAAAACTTCAAAACACTTCAGATACCCAAACTATACTTGAATTCCTTGATTTTTTTATAGGAATTAACAATATAAACTTAGATATAACAACAGCTTTTAATATGTCAATTTCTTGCATTTTAGAAAATTTGATTACAGATTATGACCTTAGGGATTATAAAAAATATCTTGGGGAAAAAGTTAAAGATAGTTTCAATGAGTTAAAAAATTTAGTTGAGAAAATCAAAACTCTTAATGGGTTAAATGATGAGAATATAAAAAAAATCAGGGTTATTGAAAAGGAAATCTACACGCCTAGGACTATTTATGTTTATAATTATGAGAGAAAGAAAAAGTGTTATTTTCAAGATGAAGAACTTAAGATAGGAATAATTGATTGGAATCAAATGCAAACAGATCCTAATGCTGTTTATAATTATAATACTGAAAGCTTTAATGTAAATGTTACGAGGATTTGGTTTCCTAATGGGTTAGTTATGATAAGAAAATCGTATACGGAGATAATGGCGAATATTGATTTTAGGTCTGTTGAAAATGAGATAAGGATACTAACTTTTTTATCGAATAGAGCTCAGGATTATAACTGTTATCTGAAGTTTTTTGGAGCTGCGAAAGATTATGGGAAATTCCATTTGTATATGGAAGAAGGTGGCAAGGCATTAATGCAAGTCTTAACAGAATATAAAAATAACAATGTAGGAATAGAACTGTCTCTATTAGAAACTTGGATTATAACACTTTTACAATGTTTTGCTGAATTGGCCTTAAATCGTATATATCATTGTGATATTAACCCTAACAATATACTTATAAACCAAAATAACACTATAAAAGTTGTTGGGTTTGGTTTTGCACAATGCTTGACAAACAGTGAAAGTTTTATAGTAAAAAATACTTCGCAGATAACAAAAGACTATATGGCCCCAGAGCTTCTTGCTAATTTAGATGTTTATCTACCAAATAATCATATAAAACTTGGCAAATCTGATGTGTTTTCGCTTGGATTAACTTTTTTCCAAATAATAACATTGAGTGATATAACAGGATATAATACATTAGAAAAAAATGCGGAATTACATTTGATTATTGATAACCTTGTTGAATATCCACAATGGATAAGAAATTTGCTTCATGCTATGCTTTATCCAACTGGAGAAAAAAGACCTGGGTTTAATAAATGCTTAGCTTATGTTCATGAACAAAAAAAAAATTTAGAAACAAGTATACTTTAATATTAAATAGCATTGATTGGAATAGGGTTTTTTTTTTGTAGTAGTAATTTTGTCTTGTAAAATAATCGTGAATGATAGTCTATCTAAGGTTTCCTTAAAAGGTTATTTTATTATAATATTACTCAAATCTTAAAATAAACTAAATAATATATTCCAAAATAAATAAAAGCCTAGCCCAACCTCAAAAAAGCTTTTATAAAAAGGTTTGTAAAGCTAGAAATCAGTTAAATCCTAATTGTAAAAATAGTTAGAGAATTTTTATTGTGGATTCCAAAAAAAAAATGATAGAAATAGAGATAGATGGATTTTAAACAAATAATGCAGATGATAAGGTATAGGAAACGGATGATAAATAGCAAAAAGATATAATCAAGAATATCCAGAATTTTGCTACAAAATATCTATATAAAAAATTCATGCTGAGTATTACGATTTATTTCTAATTAAATTTATTAGTTGTTCTATAATACAATAAAAAATTTGGTGCTTGATATAATATTGATTTTTTAATTAATTAATTACTAATTTTCATATAGACTTTAGATTTATGTCCAAAACTTATATAAATAAGACATTTAAGATGGTAAAATGCATTTAATGTGTAATTTATTAATCAGAGGTAGTCTAGCGGATACCTTGTAACCTAAAAATATCATCATAACATCATTTCATTCCAAACAGTTATCATCATAATTTTTATCATAAACTCACACCAAAAAACTATAAAACCAGCACCCACATCATAATTTAAACCTTCGCCAAACTTCCTCAAACCAATTCACCAACAATAATCAACCTGAACCCAACTCTCCCAAAAAAAAACTCATTCCGAAAAAAACCAAATTTTCTTATCACCGATCTTCAAAACTAATAAAAATGAAAAATTTCGACACAATAAATACAAATTCCTGGTCCAACATCCCAAAATGCATCATCCACGCTGTCAACATACTAGTCGAAAAATCCGCTAAAAACACCAGCGAAATCGAAGAAATAAAAAGTTCAATTTCCGACCTTATAATAAAATTCCAAGTAAAAACAACTCGAATCGACTCTGCCGTCCAAGAGCTCACAGCGGGTTATAAAACTTTCCAATCTTTAGCAAGCAAAGAAATCGAAGAACTACAACGAAGAACCGAAGAAAACTCAACAAACACAGAAAAAAAGCACAAATTTGCAAATGAAATAATTAACGAGCTTAAAAGCAAGCAAGCAACTTTTTATGGAGAATTTAGAAAAGAAATACGAGAACTGAATAACAAAATCGAAAAACACAAAACTGATACTGATGAGTTTTTAGAAGACCAAATAGATAGAATAAGGAGACATGTGGAAGATGTGGAGTCACATGGAAATCAGAGACTGAATATTTTACATGATGAATTGACTACGGGTGTAGAGGATTTATTAAAGAAAATCAAAAAGGTTGAAGACTTAGAAGTTATACAAAGGATAAATTTGACTACACATGAAGAATTGATAAATATGCATACAGGAAATCTACATAAACTAATTGATCAATGTAATGAACATAGTAAAAAACTAGACTCAGCTAATGAGTCTATAACAAGCATGGCTGATGTTATTGAAGCTCTCTCTAAACCAGTCAGCGTAACAGTTGCAGAACCATCACCAAGACAAAAAGAAAGAAAACCTTCTGAAGCATTTTTCATAAGCCCACTAATTGCTAAACTCCAAGAACTCGATGAGAAAATCGAACAAATCAATACTACTCACAAAACTTCAATACAAAACATAGAAAATTCTCAAAAACTCGAACTCGCTTCAACAAAATACAAAATCGAAACTTGGGTAAACGACCAGATTTCTTCACAAATCGATGAGAATTTTTCTAAACTAAAAACCAAACTTGAATGGCTTCCTGAAAAAAGTGAAGAAATGAAAGGAATGAATGTTACTGAAGCTAGATTATTTATGATAGAATCTAGAATAAGAGGAGAAGAGAAAGCAAGAATTTTATCAGATCAAAAGCTTCAAACTGATTTAATAGGTATAAAAGAAGTGTCGAATATTAGGTCGCAACATAGAAGAGCAAGTTTATCTCCACATGAGACTAAAATGAATACTTTTGAAGGAGATAAAAAAACTAGAAAAAGAATAAAAATAAGACCAAGTTCAGGACATCCGTATAGAGAAATTGTTACAAGTCAAGAAAAATTAAAGGAAAAATTCAATATTAAGGTAGAGTCTTGTTGAGAACTTTTAGTTTTTTTATATATTTAATATATTGCAGTTTTCAATTTCTAGACCAGCCTCGAAGTTTTTCATTATCTAGAATTGTGTGGGCAAGGTTTGAAAATTTACGGTTGATGTCTGGTGATTCTAGATAGATAGTTTTTGTTGGGCTTATGTCTCCGTCTGTATAACTGATGTTTGTACCCATGTCTCGAGTTTTTCCATGACGTCGAGGAAATTTTCGGTTAAGTGGCTTTTCGATAGGCCTAGACATTACTGTTTTAGAGTAGAATCTTATTGGGGATTGGATAAATGTTAGTGCTGGAGAGAGAAAGCTTTTCTTTTCTCTGGTAGCAATTGGCAATCGCATATAAGGTCCTGATTTCTTGTTTTGGGGTTTTAGCTTGCTCTCCCCCATAGCAGCAAAACTCAATATATCTTCAATCTTCCTAAAATCACCAATCTCAGAAAACCTTCTTCTCTGTGACCTAGCTTCATTATTCATATTCTTAAAAATATAATAAAATTCTAACTTAAAACTCACTAACCTGTATACTTTCAATTTTTCTTCTTTTAATCGGCCCAGGGGACTCATTCTTATCCAAAAACGGAGTTATTCTCACATCTTCTAAAGGCTCAAAAATCTTTCCTTCACTCGGAATAGTTGTAGGTGGAGAAAACACCCCTTTAAATTCTAAATTAGGGGTTTGTGGGGAAAAGGCTCCTATATGAAAATCCATAGCAAAAGGTGATAAATGCATATCATTTTTATAAGGTGAACTAAATGGGAAATTCGGAGATCTTGATGTAAAAAGACTATGTCTAGCTGGTCTAGTTTCCATAAGTATAGCTAGTTCTTGTTCTCCAGGGTTTTTTGAAAATATAATAGGTGTACATCTACTTGTAAGTGTTGTACTAGAATCACTCATCATATAAGTAATAATTCTTGTTCTTTTAGGCCACATAAGATATTCACCATATTTTAAGTACAAATGATTCACAGACATTTTAGACATGAGTTTGAATATGTTATTTTTACAAAGAGACTCATTTGGGATGTTAAATATTTTAGCTGAATTAGCTTCGGTCCATATTATATTCCCATGGATATCAAGAAGTGTTCTAACTCGACCTCCTGTTATAAGTTCGCATTGGATTTTTGCTGCTGTGCTTTGGATTAGGTGGTATAAGGAAGTTGGAAGCAAGGAAGGTTTTAGGGTTTTTGATATACTGTTTAACAGCTCTCTGGTATTTGGCAAAGTATATATAATTGATGTGTACTCTTTTGAACTTAGGATACTTTGAAGTTTGATCAATGAAGTCTCATTAGATATAGTCTGCTGGATTTCTTTTAACTCTGATTCAATAGTAAACTTACTCATAATTATATCCCAATCTTTGTATCTTTAAAGATACTATGAAAATGGTACTCAACCGAAGATACTTTTGAATCAAGTTCAAGAAAATGACTTAAAAATTACCGAAATGTTAAACTTACAAGAAATCATCCATAAAATCCTTTAAAAATAAGATTTCCTTATAAGAAAAACCATAAACCTCTAAATAAATAAAATAAACTAAAAAACATAAGTATAATTTTTTTTAAAATCTATACTAAAAAGATTTTTTACGTACAGGAGCTTCATAAGAGTCATCATCATCTTCAGGTACTTGTAATAAATCTTGAAAGTCCATATCTTGATCTTCTGGGTTTTCATCATTTGAGCTACCGAATATAATTTTATCATTTGGACTATCTTTTGGTCTATCCAAAAGCTCTAAAAGGTTATTTTTAGGTTTGAAACTTGGAATGGTTAAGTTTGGAATTTTACCTTTAGGGCTGAAAGTTGTGCTCTCTTTTGATATTAGAGATATTAAAATTGGGATACCTTCTGGGAATTTTCGGTTTAAGACTTTTTCTATCATGTCTCTGGAGTATACTTTTGATAAACCCCCTACTTCGGTTGTAAAAACTGATAATGTACTAACAAGATTTAAACATTCAAGATAGTCTTTGATTATGCCTCCAATTAAATGGCCTTCATCAGTTGATAAAAAGTTCTTGGCAAAGAAATTAGTAGTTTGGTATTGGTCTTTTGCAGCTAAAATCTGAAACATAGCTTCCCTAAGTTTAGCCCTAATTTCTTTAAACTTCTGAGTATTAGTTAGGGCTTGAATCATATGGTCTTTCATACTCATTTTTGATTATAAACAAATTTTCTAACAAAACCTTTATCACAATTATTAAAACAAAACCTCCAAAACTAAACACAAACTATCCCTCATTAAAACTATTATTTTTCTTAGAATTCCTTGGACTTATGGGTAAAACATCAGAAAGGTTCTTACCTCTAAGCGCATCATTATACAATGTGTACAATCCAACCCCTGAATCTAAAACAATCGACGCAAGTATCATCATCGAGTTAGTACCAATAGTAATCACCATAGAAATCACAAAAAACAATACCAACATCATAACATTAACTCCTCTAACAAAATAAAAAACTCTTCTATACATATTCCTTCCATATCTTTCTAATAACATATCTTCATTAGTAAACAATATAAGTTGAAGCGTACAAAATCCAACAACAACAAAAAACGCATATTCAATAAATAGAAAAACCCCATAAAGCATAAAAGGATTATCTTCTAAACAGTCTTCATAATTATCAATAAGAGAAGGATAACTTAATGGGCTTATAAGTAATAAACTTACTAAGCTTAAAAACTCAATAAGCATATGAGCTTTTACTTTATCAATACTTCCTGGATCTGTTGTTGTTTTATAAAAAACAATCATAGCACCGATACTACAAACCATCATTATAATCCAATCGCATACTGTGAAAAAAAGGACAAACCAGGTGTTGATTTCATTAACAAATCTCAGTCTTTCTTCTGCGATTATAGGGTTTATTATACGAAGGCATTCAAAGTCAGAGGAATCAGTTGATACTATCATAGAGTAATTTGAATAGGATATGATTTCGTAAGTTGGACGATAAGCATATGCTGCCCAGTATTGAGGATAAGTCACGGCTACTATAAAAACAGATAAAGTGCCTAGATAATAGAGGATTGTTAGGATGAGCTCCATGATTTATTATAAGAATTTTGGTATTTTGATTTAAAGGTGTATTGTAATAGGCTTTTAATAGAAAATATGAGAATTTATAAAGGAAAAGTGAGATGATGGTTGGAAGGAAGGATTTGTTTGGAATTTTAGTTAGAAATTGTAAGTGATTATTTAAATCTTGATATAAGGGAAAGTATTAAAAAGCTTATAAACTTAAAAATGATAAAACAAATTAAAAAATGTATAAAGTTTTTATATGGATTGTGGGGCATATACTGAAAATCGAATATTGGTTTTAAAGAATAATATTTTTTGTGTCAAGAAGATTATCTTCATTTATGAGGCTATTAAACTTAGACACTTCTTTTTGTTTTTAAAACCAAAGAAAAATTTTCATAATGCATTACAAATTGTATAAAAGTCTTAATCAAAACCTAACTTTATTTTAATTTAATATCAAAATCTTCAATAAAACACCTAAAAACAGTTGAAAACTTTTAAAATCATTCAATAATTCCAAATCTACCTATACTCCCTTAATAAACTGCATCTTCATCATACATACCTACAATCAAAACCTAAAACTATAATTAAATTAAATATTAAAAACAAAAATCAAGGCAAAACACTCTATCCTATAATAAAAAATATAAACTCTAACCTTATCTATCTTAAAAATGAACTTTTATCACTACAAACTAATTAAAATTTGAAAATTTTCAGAATTACTTTAAAGTAAGTTCGTTGGTTTACACATCTTTATTAATATTCCTATCATAACAAGAAATCACTTATTTATACATAGGATTCTTTAACTTATGCTTATATATTAAAAGCTTTTACATACCTTAATATTGAATTATTAATAAAATTTCCGGTATAAATCAATGTTAAAAGCTAAAAAAGTCCCTGTAAAGAAAATATCTGAGCAAAAAGTCAATCATTATCCATCCCTCTCTTTTATAAATCCTCAACCTTCTGTATCAACTTATAATCAAGCAACAGATAAACCAGAACGGCACACAGAATCGCCATACGCTCAGAAAATGACAAAAGTTCGATCAACATCAATAGTAAAAGACCCTTCATTTTATCACAATTCTGGACTTGTTTCCCCTCCTTTAAACCCGAAATTTACAATGAGTCTTAAAAACAAGTTTAATTTAAGCACATCTTTTGTAGGGAAAGTAAAAGAGATAAACGAAAATCAAGTTAAAATAAAGAAGAAACCAATATATGCAGAAAGAAAAAGCATTGAGAATCAGACTTANTTCTAGTTTATAGTAAAAGAGATAAACGAAAATCAAGTTAAAATAAAGAAGAAACCAATATATGCAGAAAGAAAAAGCATTGAGAATCAGACTTATTTAATTGAGAAAAAAATTGATGACATAAGTGCAAAGNAAGCATTGAGAATCAGACTTATTTAATTGAGAAAAAAATTGATGACATAAGTGCAAAGCATAAAGAAAATGGTATTTCAAATGAAATATTAGACAAATATCAGGAGATTTTTGATGAAATAATAATTATTGATAAAGTATTCGGCACTTTACTAGCTAAAATCAAATTCGCATATGAAGATTGGATCAAGTCAAAATCTGACAACTCAAGCGAAATTTCCAAGCTAAAAAGCGAAATTATAGATTTCAGTCGCAAACTATCTGAAGAAATTGAAGAAAACAAACGCTTGCACAAAAAAATCCAAAAATTTTCAAGAGAAAGTGTGGAGGTAGGTCGTGCATTAGAAGAACGTGACAATAATTGTAAAGCTTTACAAGAACACTTATTAAAAATCACAAACATAAACATAGATGAAGTTCCTCAAGATAAAACCTCATGGAAAGTACTCATAGCCGAAAATAAAAGTTATACTGAATTATGCATAAAACTAAAGAAAAGGTTAAAAAGTTTTCAAATACAAGAAAAAAAGCTCATGAAGCTTTTTTGGATACTAAAACAAAAAGGTTATCCTGTAGAGGAAATTTATGAAAATCTTGAATCTAAAAAAACAAAATCAAGTAATCAAAAAAGCTTAGAAGAATATTTTGATTATGAAAATACTGAAAAAGTATCTAAAAACAAGTCGAAAAAAGGGGGAAATCATGATGAGGATTTAAGTCAGACTGGACCTAAGAGTTATAGTGAGGAGAGTGATGAGGAAAGTCTATAAATATAGATATTCTTATTTAAATTATGAGAGTAGTGATAAGGGTTTTTATAAGTGAAATAGGATTTTTAAATAGATTTAGTTTGATATTTGTAAAGGATAGGATGAAGATGGATTTTAGATTGAGTTTGATTGTTGAAATTAATTGAGAATACTTTGAAAATTTATGGTTACTTTGAGATTATTTGCTGTTATTCTTATGGTGCTAAATTTCCACTTTTCAGAATTTCTTAGATATTGATATTTATCTTCTATGCTACATAGTGAATAATTTCATTTAATATTTTATATGTCATAAACTTTAGTCCATTTATAAAAATTCAACATAGTCAATTTTGTCAACAAAATATTATTCTCTACAAAATCTGACTTAAATATATTTTATAAACTTATTTTAAAAAAATCTTAGCGGGAATTGTAACGAAAAAGTTAACTAAATAATCATATTGGTTAGGTATATTGTTAACATGTGAGTAGAGAATAAGTGTAAATGGAAAAAGAAGAGAACATCAAGCACGGACAAGTTTGGAAAATCTGCCTGCATATAGTTATTGCAAGCTTTGTTTTCTACTATACAGTTGGAGTTTTCAACCCTTGCACTGAAAATGTTGCAGCAAGTCTAAATTGGGGTTCCCGCACATCATTGTATGTAACAATTTTTAGTTCATTAGTATCTTTAGGAACATTGATCGGAGCATCATGTGTTGGATATTTCTTAGACCATTATGGAAGAAGGACAACCATGATGTGGAATGATATACTTTATATAGTCGGGACGATAATTCTTGTAATGCCATCAACCACAACTTTTGGAATTGGCAGATTTCTTACAGGTCTAACAACTGGGTTTTCTGCAACTTTGGTTCCAATATACATTGCTGAAACTACCCCTGAGGATATGTCACATAAAGTAGGCCCATTGATATTAATCAGTCATAATCTAGGGTTAATGTCTGCTTTTGGTTTTGGACTAGCTTTGCCAACTGAAAATTTCAATACAAATCCTTTTAATTATTGGTGGATTTTTATGTTTTTATTCCCAGCAGCTCTTTGTTTGTATCAGCTGATTTACTTTAAATATTTTTGTATTTTTGATACGCCACTGTTTTATATGGGGAAAAATGATATTGAAAATGCAAAGAAAGCTTTAGAAATGACGTATACAGAAGTTGGTATGGAAGTTGGCATGAAAAGGCTTCAAAGCGAATATGAAGGAAAAACAACTGAAGGAGTTAAGATTTCGTTAGTTTATTTTATTTGCAAGAAAAGGTTTAGAAAGATGGTTAGAGTTGGCTGTATTCTATGTGTATTAGAACAGTTTTCAGGAATAAGTCCAATAATATTTTATTCAACAATCATTTTTGGAAAAATGGGTGGAGGCATTTTTCTTTCACGTCTTTTGACTTTTATTATGGGTTTAGGGAACATGATATCAGCTTTAATTAGTATTCCACTTCTCAAATTTATAGGTAGAAAAAGATTACTTGTTATAGGGCATTTTATATTAGCTATAGACTTATTGATATTAGGAATTTTTTCAGGTCATGTTCAAGTTGGAGTATTAGTCCCAGCGATATTCCTGATTTTATTCATGTTTTTGTTCTCTTTGGCATTAGGGGCGACTTTGTGGATATACATTGGAGAAGTTCTAAACGACCAGATACTAAGTTTTTCCCTTTTGCTTAATTCGATAACTGATGTGGTACTAGCTTTTTTATTTCAAATAGTTGGCGATGCTATAGGAATAAACAATGTCTTTTTGTTCTTTGCATTTATAATGCTAATCGGTACAGTTTATTCACAATACGACCTTATTGAAACTAAAGGTAAACAAAAAGAACAAATTCTTATTGAAATGAAAGTTATTGAAAAACGTGAAAATACTGATAATACAATCAAGAATGATAACTCTGCTGATGATCGCTTTTATAAATCAACTGAGCAAGATAGAGATGATTCAGTTGAATATAATAGAAATAGTGTTCTTACTGTGATTTAATGTTTGGATAGTTAATGCGATTGTTATAAAATCATATCTTTAAGTTATCTGTGAAATTTTATTTTCCTCAAGATTAGTATTACTTAAAAACAAATACAATCTTCCCTTAAAAGCTATGTTTTTTTTTTGTTGATTAGTAAGTATCATCATAAAAATATTTTTTTTTATTTTTAAGAGTTTTTGATCTTTTCATATAAACTTTCACACTCCTTCTCAAATCAGTAATTTTCTATCTAAGCATTTTATACATTTTTTATCTAACTAAAAAAATATCATACATTCTCATATAATTAGCATATCTTTATACTAGATAATCCATAACAAACGTATCTATTATCATCTTAAATCACATAAAAAAATATCTTTTTCCTATAAAATTCTTCACATCCTACAAGATTTTTATCCGATCCTACAAAATGCACATCTACCCAATATCAGTAAATATTTTTCATACAAATTTCATAACTATGATCTTTAAAAATCGAAATCGCAAACTTTTTTTTTGAATTTATATACAAATCTTACTTGCAAATTAAAAAATATTAGCTTATCTCTAAAGGTTTTGAATCATGTGTCCCTTTATCTGCATCTTCAAAATTAAATTTCCTGCCGAAATACGGAGTTAATTTCGGAGGTGGAAACGAAGGGTCATTTATTGTTGGAATAAGAATAGGTAAAGATTTATTTAATATTCCTGGCTTATCTGGTAATATCATACTACCTGCAGGGCTTGATTGAAATTCTGATTCTATAAGTGAAATTTGACAGCAACCCATATTATTATTTTTGATTTAGTATAAGAAATTGTATTTAATGTAAAAGTAATTATAGGGTTTTTATGATATTTAGTATATTAAGAATTATTAAGAATTATTAAGAATTATTAATAATTTAAACAATTTGTCTTTGTTGTTTTAAATTATAATTATGGAGATTTAAGAATTTAGTTTTAAATAGTCTTATGGAAATTAGCTAAAAATTGGGATTGTAGGTTGGTTGAATTTTGTAAGAAGGTTTGTTATTAATGAAAGGAAGTTTGGGGAAGGATTTATGATTAATTGATATGATATTGATTGAGTTAAGGATTTTATTGTTGTTAGTATATGTTATTTAGGTGAAAGAGTTAAGGTATTTTATTGTTAGTTTATGGAAATTTTGAAATTTGGTGGTATTTTCGTTATTGGTTTAGGTTGTGCTTTTATTAAGGATTGCTAATAAATAATAGATTTTCGAATAAGAGAAATAATTGAAGTTTTACTTTTGATAAAATATAGCATCTATCAATTTTATCCTGAGTTATTTCCTACAAACTCCTAAAATATTTCTATTATTTTTTATTTAAAAATATTTACCTATTAAACTATCTCAAACTTAGCATAACTTAATTTACACCATAACAATTGACTCAAAAAAACTCACTTCAACTAATATTCTCATAAAAATCTTCTCCCAATTGTTAAAAACCAAAAAAAAAATAATCAAATCTTCATGTCCTAAAACCTATAAACCAAAAACACCTTCTAATAAAATTCTCCATCTATTTTAACAAATAATCCTATATCTTTCCATTCTTAATTATAACAAAGTTTTAACATATATATTAAATACTTAATCTCATATTAAATTAATTTTATTGTTCAACTAATATCAATCCTCTTTTAATCGACTTCACTTTAGGTATAAGAAATGATGACTTTAAATAAGGTGAGTCTTTATATTTCGCTATCATATTAGACATATCACTTATAACCCTTCTATGTTTTTGCTTTAAAACAGTTGATGACATTGTATTATGTTGCATCGTTATATTCCCTAAACTCGGTAGCTTTTTTGTGTGTTTGATACAGGTACGGTTGATTATTTTCTCAGTTCTTTTCCTTAAAATCTTTGTATCTTTAGATTTACTGTTTCGTTTTAAGATTATTTTTGATTTTGGCATCAAATTCGGATTTCTTGGAAAGACGTAATTTGAGTTTACCTTAGATCGAATGTATTTATAGTCAATATCCCTACGGATTTCGCTATCGATATCTGAATTATATTCAGTTTCTTGAAGAAAACTATTACAGCAAGGGCTTAAGATTTGATTTGTTTCCATGATTTAGTTTATATGTTATTATTGTTAGATAATAAAAATTTTGATTGTGATTTTGTAATTTTAAGTATTTTAAGGGCAGATTTTAAGGTATTGGTGCTGATAGAAGGTATAAATTGAGGTAGGAAGCATTTTTTATTATACTAAGAGAAAACGCATAAATTTTGAAAAAGTGAGAATGCTAGATTAATGGCTTAACGATATGTGATTGGAAATTAAAATATAAAAATTGGAAGATTAGGTGTTTAAAATCATAATTTGATTATCTTACAATGCTAGAAAATGTTGATAATGAAATAGCTTTGGTTTTAAAAATTCTAATACAAACTATATATACCGATATATAAATAAGTTTTACAATAAAATTTAATTGGATATAGGGTCAAATACCTAAAAACTCAAGCTTAAAGCTACTATCATAAATAAAATATTTTATAAAGTTTAGTCTTAAAGAAGATTTAATGCTTACAATCATTCCTCAGAGTTTTCATAATCTATTAAAAATATATTCTATNTACAATCATTCCTCAGAGTTTTCATAATCTATTAAAAATATATTCTATAAGCTTTCCCAAACATTATTTCTACTTACAGCATATCAAAATTACCCCAGTACATAAACATACTACACTTTTAAATACTTTTTGCATTCTCTTCAGTTTTTTTTTTTACCCCTTCATAAATTACATAATCTAAAAAGCATAAACTACTCAACACAATCAAATTCAATAATTTATACACATCAAAATCCATATCATAAAAAATGTACGAAAACCAAGCACTAGTCCTCGACAATGGTTCCGGTTTTTGCAAAGTCGGTTTTGCCTCAGACGAAGCTCCAAAGTCTTCATTCTCTAGTGTAGTAGGTAAACCTCGTAACCCAAGCATAATAATCGGCACTGAACAAAAAGACGCATATGTTGGTGACGAGGCTCAAATGCGTAGAGGTGTTCTTAACATGTCTTATCCTATCTCCAGGGGTATAGTCCAAAACTGGGAAGATATGGAACGTGTATGGGCACATGCTTTCAATAACGAACTAAGAACCGCAACAGATGATCATCCAGTTTTTATAACGAACTAAGAACCGCAACAGATGATCATCCAGTTTTTATCACTGAAGCATCTTTAAACCCTAAATCCAACCGTGAAAAAATGACTCAAATCATGTTTGAAAAATTCAATATCAGCTCTTTTTATGTAGGAAACCAATCAGTACTTTCATTATACTCAATAGGTAAAATGTCAGGTTTAGTTTTATATTCAGGAGATGGAGTAACACATGATGATCCTATACTTGAAGGATATGCAATACCACAAGCAATACTTGATTTAGGTGGATATAACAGAAATATTGTGTAAACTTTTAATGAATAGAGGGATAAAATTGAATAATAGTTTAGAAAAAAAATTGTTAGAAGTATAAAAGAAAAACATTGAATGGTTAGTTGTAAATTGATGAAGATATGGAAGGGTTGAATAATATTG
>MPUH01000835.1:0-32552 GCA_001970955.1 Stentor coeruleus | reverse complement strand
GGTTTTAAATAGTAAATATAAAAGAATAAGTATAGGATAAAGATATCAACTAGAATCAAAATGCGCAGTTAATTTAGTTATTATATCATTATTGTAAATTTTTTTGATAAACAATTTTAAGGAATTTATTTTATATCAAATGAATAAGTATCTTAATAAATCATTTGCTCAGAGAAATTCTCAGCATGAACTTAGATTTTAATATAATTTTCAAGAACATAAAATTCCCTTTATCATAAAATATATAGAATCTTATAAATTAATGAATATTAATATATTGCATCTTTCAGTTGAGAATGAGAAGATTAATCATAAAAAGAAAAGATTGGCAGAGTCTAACTTCATATTTCATAAACAATTATACAAAAATTATAATAAATTTATAAAATAAAATACGAAATAGTAAAAAACTCAAAAAATATATGAATGAAATAACTAATGCTTTCTATTAACGCATATCATTTTATGAGATGAAGAATTTGAAAAACCACTTAGAGAAAGCACGAAAAAAATAAATAATAACGATCGATAGAAAAATATAAAATATCATTACAAAAACTTACTAAAAAAGGAGGAAATTAACAAGGGCTAGACAATAGTCAAGCGATAGTTCCTAACTAATGCTAAAAGTAAAATTATTATTTAATTTTTATACTCTGGTGTTTATAAATAAAAAATTTTGATGAAAAAGGTCTGATAGGATAGCTGTAAAAATGATGGAGGAAATAGGTGGATAAAGTTGAAGAGTTTGATGGAAATACTGGATTGGTATGGGGAAGTGTGGGTTTAAGATTGACTTAGTAGTGAAGATTATATTTATTATCCCAAAAAAAAAATCCTTTGGCATTAAAAATTAATTCTCTAAGTTCTAAATTTTTAATTCAGCATTTTATAAACTCCCTTCACTCATTTTTCTTCTTCCTTAGTTATCATCATTTAAAAACTCTTCATAATAAAGTTTCATATAAATCTAATATTTTTTTCTATTAAGTCTATTATAAATTCANAGTTATCATCATTTAAAAACTCTTCATAATAAAGTTTCATATAAATCTAATATTTTTTTCTATTAAGTCTATTATAAATTCATGCTTATGGCTGATCTCTTATTTTTTATTAATCTTCATTCATATCAAAGCAAATAATTTAATAAAAAATAAGATAAAATCATTATGCTATTAGTAACAAATTATTTAATCTAAGGGATATAATCATATGGTAAAATTAAGGAGATGGATTAACAATGCAATAGAATCAGAGACAATGAAAAATGCTTCACTTATATTAGGAAGCTCAAGAAGAATGGAAAGCGAGTTTTTAAAAAGACATACTAGAAAAAGCTTTTTTCCTGGGAATGAACTAATTATAAGT
Organism: Stentor coeruleus; assembly: GCA_001970955.1. NCBI lineage: Eukaryota > Ciliophora > Heterotrichea > Heterotrichida > Stentoridae > Stentor > Stentor coeruleus. The sequence continues at coordinate 31,181 of MPUH01000835.1, read as the reverse complement.
AAAGACGAATCTAAGAGTAAATTGATCATTGATGGTGATTCATATATAAAAGTACTATGGGATATTATTGTTATAACGCTTGCAGTAGTTTTAACTTATTTAATACCTTATTGCATCTCTTTCAATGCAGATTATTCTAAAGAATTCTGGAGGGTTGTGAGTTCAATATTTATACTTGATATGATTTTATCATTCAATACTTCTTATTTTTCGCATGGAAATAGAATTACTAATCGAAGCCTCAACAATTTTCAGATAATATCCAGATTTATATTTATACTTGATATGATTTTATCATTCAATACTTCTTATTTTTCGCATGGAAATAGAATTACTAATCGAAGCCTTATCGCTGAAAAGTACCTAAAAGGATGGTTTTTCATAGATTTCATAAGTTCACTTCCCCTTGAAAATTTTTGCTATGACCAGCTTGACAATTTTTCAAATACCCCAGAAGCACTAAGTATATCAAATAAAAAAGCTCTCCGTTTACTCCTCCTTTTCAAACTACTAAGGATTTTCAAGTGCAAAATCTTTATTTTCAATGTAAAAGATATTTTCTCGCTCCCTTTGTTACACAAACTTATAGGTATACTCACATATTTTTTAGCTGCATCCCTACCTTTACATATAATGACTTGTCTTTTCAATATACTTTATTGCAATAGTTTATTTGAAACATATGAAAATTATGATAAACTTTATATTGACAATTGGACTAGATATATAAGATTTTTTCTTAGATCTATTGAGACTATGACATCAGTTGGATATGGAGAATTTACTGTTAAGACTATAAATGAAAAAATATTGATTATGGTTCTTATGGCTTTGACTTCAGGAATGTTGGGGTATTTTGTTGGTGGATTTCAAAGCGAAATAGAAAAATCTAATCAGATCTATTATTATTTTCGTGATATAAATAACAATTTGTCAATTTACAAGTGGTTATACTAAAGATATTTGATATTTTTGTAATTTTNGTGGATTTCAAAGCGAAATAGAAAAATCTAATCAGATCTATTATTATTTTCGTGATATAAATAAAAAAGTGCACATGTATTGCTCAAAAAATAAAATACCTTCAAGGCTCAAAAATAAAATTAAAAACTATCTAAGAAACTTGCGAGAGATGTACACTAATGACCTTATAAAAGAGCAAGACATTTTAAACTTATTATCAAGTCCTATGCGAGAAGAGGTTTTCGTGTATATTCGTGGGCATTTTTTAACTAAAGTTGAAGAATTAAATTCTCTAAGCGGTAACTGTTTAAGGGCTATAGGATTTCATCTCAAATTACAAATGTTTGGACCTAATGACTTAATAATAAAACAAGATGAGATGACTGCAGATATGTACTTCATAATCGGGGGCACAGTAGAAGTATTTCACCAATTATCTTTCACAACCTTTAAGCATTTATCAAAATCCTCATTTTTTGGGGAGATAAGCTTTTTTACAAACGAACCCCGGGCAGCATCAATAAAAAGCTATGATTACTCTGAAGTTCTTATTCTGAGACAGTTTGAATTCACCCAAATCCTTCATTCTTTACCAAAAGATAAAGAAAAGGTCCGAATCCTCAAAAGAAATCTGTTAATTTACGGAGTCAAAGTTATGAAAGTTCGATGCTATTTATGTTTGCAAGTTGGTCATGTAGCTAAAAATTGCACAAAATACCAAATAAAAAAAAGTATGACAAGGATTTGTGGAATGGCCAACAGTTGTAAAAAATCTTATGCAAATTTTAACAGAGAAAGTATATATTCCAACCCTCTTAAGTATTACAGTATACAATCAGTAAATGGTCGTGAAAGAGATCCTAGAGATATTTTTAAAGGAAACAAGTACTTGGCTAAAAGAGCAAAAGGCTATAACAACTGGATTCAAGGCATTGATAATAAAAGTTCAAGAGTCCTTTCATTAATAATCCATGATATAAAAGATGATAAAGAACAAGATGATGGGAACAGCAGTAATAGTTCAAGAGAAAATTTTATCAATTTTGAACTTAGAAAATCTGAAAGATTTAATACTATTTTCTCGCCTGATAATCTTGGATTTGGCTTGATAAGACAAAATGGGGTGCTGGAAGTATAATTTTTGGATTGAAAATTGAGGTTACTTTAAGGATATTTTTAAGAAAATGATGATTGCTGGGAAAATGCTATTATAATATTTATTTTAGATGTAGTTGGGGTTTGTATTGACTTTTGTAGTATTTTTTTGATAAAATGGCTGGTTTATTGTATTTTTAAGAAAGGAAATCTTGGCTTGATAAAGGTATTGTAAATATTAAATCTTAGGTTTTATTTATAACTATAAACTATTAATAACGCCATACACTTTATAAATTCACAATAAAAATATTAAAATCAGTAAGTAGCTAGTATCTAAATATTCAATTTAAAGCATATAACCCTTATTTAAAACACAGGAAAATATCTAAACAACTTATTCAAGTAAGCAATGTTTGCTACCTAACCTCAAGCATGCCATAACTGATATTTTTCTAATAATATCTAAAACAAACGCCATTATTCACATCACCTTAATAACCACTCACAATTTTTAATCATTCCCAAATATATTATTTCTTAGATTTTTAACTATTCAAAACTATCTATTTGAAGCTTAAAAATATAAATTTTATGTCGAAATTTCATAAAGCAAATTGCTTAAAAATAATAAACTACATACGCTAACAGTTCATTATTACTATGAAAATCATAAACTCTTATCTTTTTTATTGAAAATAAAGCACAGCAAGCAGATTTTATTATAATTTTATGCTGCTACATAAATAAAACTATTTTATATAATTTATATGGGAAAAATCAAGAAGTGGGTAAGAAATTCTATCGATTCTTTTGTACTAGATAGTACTTTCAATGGTATAAACTCTTATAAGAATGCCCGTCTAGCTTATAAAAAAAAAGCTAGCAAGCATACATTTTTTCCAGGAAACGAAATATTTGGTAGCAGGATTTCACTAGAAAATCAGTATATCATAGATGATGATTTGTTTTTTAAAATCATATGGGATATTGTCATTATGCTTGTTACGATAACTATTACATATCTCATTCCATATTCGGTTTCATTTTACTCTGATTATTCTCGAGACCTGTGGCTTATTATTAGTATTATTTTCTTATTTGATACACTTTTAACATTTAACACTTCATATTTTGCACAAGGAGTAAGAGTTACTGACAGAAAACTTATTGCTTTGAATTATTTAAAATCATGGTTTATTGTTGATTTTTTCAGCTCTTTACCTTTAGAGCTTTGTTTTTATGGCCAATTTGATTACCAAGCAAACTCTTTATTTTCAGCACCTAAGCTAGATAAATCAAATTATCGATATTTGCTTTTGCTGAAGCTTTTAAGAATTTTTAAATACAAACAGCTAATTTTTAAAGTCCAAGAACTATATTCAAATCAATTTACAAATAAAGTTACAAGTGTTCTTAGTTACTTTTTAGCAGTCTCTCTACCTTTGCATTTTATGGCATGCTTGTTTAATAAATTGTATTGTCAAAGTTTACTTGAAACATTTGAGAATTATGACAAATTGATAGAAGACACCTGGTCGAGATATCTAAAATTTTTCTTAAGGGCAATTCAGACTATGACATCAGTGGGCTATGGAGACTTTACTGTAAAAACTAACACTGAGAAAATCATGATTATGATTATGATGGCAATGACTTCAGGACTTTTAGGATACTTTGTTGGGAGTTTTCAGTCTGAAATTGAGAAATCTAACCAAACCTCTCACTATTTCCAAGCCATGACTAGAAAAACAAAATTATATTGCAAAAGAAATAGCATTCCATCCGAACTTAGAGAACGTATAGTAAACTATATAAGAAACTTAAAGCAAATATACACTGAAAATCTTATTAAAGAGCAAGATATATTAAATCTTTTATCAAGTCCTATGAGAGAAGAAATTTTTAGCTATATTCGGGGGCATTTTCTAATGAGAATTGATGACTTTAACTACCTTAGCACTACATGTTTAAGATCAATATGCTATTCTTTAAAACTACAGATGTTTGGACCTAATGATTTGATAGTAAAGCAAGGAGAACTTACAAATGATTTGTATTTCTTAGTTGCAGGGAATCTTGAAGTATTTCATTGCACAACTAAAACTGTTTTCAAGTTTTTAAGTAAATCAGCGTTCTTTGGTGAAATCAGTTTTTTCACTAATTCTCCAAGAAGTGCATCGGTAAAAAGCTATAATTACTCAGAAGTGCTGATTTTTCGGCAAATTGACTTTAACACAATACTTCAGTCACTTCCAGCTGACAAAGAAAAAATCAATACCCTCAAAAGAAATCTATCAATCTATGGGCTTTCAGTATTAAAACTCCGATGCTACTTATGCTTAAAAATCGGTCATGTTGCTATTAACTGCAATAAATACATAATCCATATTAAAAATATAAATCCAATCCCTTCTGGGCAAAATCTCAAGCGAATGGAACCAAATTTCTTTAGAAAAAATGTTGCTCCCAATACCTTAACACGTTATAATTTACGTTCAGCTAAAGGTGTTCATGTAATTTCAAGTAAATTATTTGCAAATAATCAATTTTTAACACAAAGTGCTGAACGTTATTCGTCTTGGGCTATAGGAATGGGCAAAAAGACTTCACATATTATGTCTTTAATATCTATTAATGCAGAAATCAGTTGCCATAGTGAAAGCGAGAGTCAAGAGAGTGAAGTGGATAGTTATAGTTCAAGGGAGAACTTTTTGAATTTTGAAATGACTAGGACTAAAAGGTTTAGTGCAATTTTTTCAGGTGAACAACTTTTTACTAGTATGGAAAATGGAGAGGATAGTCTAAAAAGGCCATCTAGTCGATAATAATGAGGAATTTGTTTATTAATGCTAATATTGTAATGAAGTTTATGTGCTTAACTTTGGTTATAAATAGTAAGTATTAGATTTTTATATTAAGCATAAATTTTGAATATGATTATGACTGATTATATAGTTTTTAGCGTAAATTTTAGATTCAATTATAGCATAAATAGTTTAAAAATGTTATAATCAAGAGTAAATAAGTTTATATCAAAAATATAATAATATCCATTTTAAATATAAGATATGAAGATACGCTATAATGTCATCTCTAAAGGAACTTTACGATAAGAATGTTGATAAGATCAAAGAAGTCAGTGACTTTCTTCAAAATTACCAAAATGATTTTACCCGGACACTCTCGCTTACAGATGTTTTAAGAACTGAAATTCCATCTATCTTAGATGAAGAGAATGAGCAATGCTTGATTCTTAAGGAAATTTTTGATAAGGAAGCAAAGATTGCATTACTTAAAGAAAAACTAGAAGAGCTTAAAGAAAGGAGTCAAGAACTGTATCATACATATAGGACTGAAAGCATTCCTAATTTGGCTAATGAAAGATACATTAAAAATGCAGAATATGAAGAAGTCAAAGCTAATAAACAAAGTGTTTCTAGAATGCTAGATGAAATCAATAAGAAAGTTTCTGAGCAGAAAATTTACAATGATTCTCTATATCATAATTATACTGAAATCGCCAAAAAGGCCAAAAAGCAGGAGATCCTGTTTAAAAAAAGCAAAAAAAATGCCCGATCTTTGGAAAAAAAACTTGAAATAACTATGATGATGTGCGAGGATAAATATAATGACCTTAAAAATCTTAAAAGCGAGCTTGCAAATGATTGTAAAAAAAGTGAAATGCTTATATCAAACATTTATGAATTAAAATCCAAAAAAAGCCAATTGATTTATGATGAAAGTAAGAAATATGTAGATGAGTTTAAGTCATGCTTGAAAACATTTACTTTGAATCAATCAGAATATTGCTCTGTTTGTGGGGATAAAAGAATTGGAAGAACTAAAATATGTGTTAAATGCCAAATGTCAGTTCATTTTAAATGCCTATTTCCAGATGGGAAGTATTGTTTAAATTGTGGTAGATAGATAATATCTTTTATAGAAATAATTTCTTGAGATCCCTTAAAATGCAGGGTTCAGATTTCAATGAGAAATCTTTGAAATTTATATTCTTATCTTTTAAATGTATATGAACATAAAAACACTTTTCTAATAAGATTACTATAACACTAGAATTATACATGAAATTTGTGTTCTTGATCTTTGTATAGAATATCTATCATATTAACAATTGAAAAAATCATAATTTCTTTAAAACATATAAATTAAATACTATTAATAAAAATATAATAGACTGCATTAAGATAAATTCTATTACTGGAAGATAATTATATGTGAAATATCATAAACTTAACTTATTGTAGGATAAGATTATATATAAATTTAATTTACTATGAATAAGTGATTTAGACTTGAAAATTGTTATATTAGAAAGTAATTAAGGCTATAAGATATAAGTGTATTGAGGGGCTTTGGCTATTTGACTAATGATTATGTCATTAATATGCTAGTAAAATTTTCATTTAATTTTAATCATGTAAAAATCCATTTATTCTATAAAATTTGTATAGGAAAACCAGGCAAATGGCACATATAATAATAAAAGTATGCTTTATAGGGTTATTGTATTACTCACGCTAAGCAATCTTGTTCTAGGAATGCTGCAATTGGTTGAATATCCACAAAATACAGTAAATATTACTTAGATTTATGTTGGAGACTCAATCAATATAAAATTGACATCAACTGAAACTGAAGAATTAACCTTAAAACCTTCTCAACAAGGTGTTTTAGAAGGAAATTTGAAAATAGAATGTAATAGTGGAATTACAGTTGAATTCAATGATTTAAAGTTCAATGAAACTGGGTCATATGCTATTTTTATCCAAGGGACAATATCTTCACAGATTAGTTTCTTTGTGACTGTAGAGGATTCAATACAACAAATTTATGTTGTAGCGCCAACTGGATTTGCCAGCTTAATTAGCGATTTTATAACAATTTATGCTAAAGATACAAAAGGAAATCCTTGGCCTAATAACGATAATATAAAACTCACTACCGATGATAAGTCATTCGAAGAATTAAACCAAAAACTTGATAATGGCCAGACAACATTCAGCGTTTCTTTTATAACAGATGGAACTAAAACTCTTAATGTTATAACACCAGAGACTACCAAAACTTTCTACGTAGCAGTAGGTCCAAGAATATTGAAATATATTGCTCCTATTCAACCAGTAAAGCATATTTAGTCTTATAGTAGTGATTCTGTCATTAGCGTTTTACTTCAGGTATACGATACAAAAGGAGCAATACCTTTGACAGATCAAGATTATTCTATTAATTTAGAGCTGGTTTGTACAAGCTCTTGCTCATCAAATGTTATAGCTGAATTGTATAGTGATGAACCGATTCCACAACCTATTATACAAAAATCAGCGGGTGGCCAAACATATTTTGGACCTTTTAGAATAATTTCATCTGGGAAATTCTATTTAAAAGCTTCTTGCAATGAACTACCCTCAGCTTTTTCTACTGAGTTTTTTGTAGTAAACAAATATAAAGATATGACTTTTTCATTAAGTACTGATAAAATCACAGCGAATTTTAATTTTGATTTAACGATAAAACTTATAGGACAAGATGGATTTCCTTCAACTACAAGCTCAACTATTTTTATAAAGGATTCTAGTGGTTCACTAGAGGGAGAAGTAGAATTAATAGCGAAACAAGGTTTTTGTATTACAACATTGTGGTTCAATGCATATGGAGATAAAGTTCTTGCAATGTCAAGTCTCTTATCAGATGATATTTTTGAAGAGCCTATCAGTGTAGCATCAAATACAATTGTTATTGAAGATATTCCTGAAATTGACATACCAACTACAACAAGAGAATCATTTATTCTTAACATAACAATAATGGATAGTGAAAAAAAGTTTATAGAAAATGCTCATGGACCACATAAAATAGAATTTTCATTAGACCCTGATGGAGAATTAGATGGAACGCAAAGGTCTGCTATAACTAATAATGGATCCTTCTTAATCAGTGACCTTATTCCAAAAGATTCAGGAGATTTCTATTTAGTCATAACTCTTGATGGAAATTACAAATATACATATAGTGACGTAGAATTCAGTATCGAATCAGCAAGTTGCTTCCCTGGCAGTGGTCCTATAAGTTGTATGTCTGTCCTGATATTTCTAAGTATAATCCTCTCTGTAGTTTTTGCTTTTGTAGACAAAAATGTCAAAAAATTTCCAAGTACAAAATTCGTCCCATTTTTAATCCACACTTTGACTAGCTTGTTCTATAAGCAACCTAAAAAAAGAAGACTTTTGTTATGTTTGACCATTTTTACTAGCGAGCTAATTATGCTTACAATAATCGGTGGTATTTACGCTTATTACGACTCTCCAACTGAGCGTTATAATAAAGTATTTGAAGATTATTATGGAAGATTACTTTATAAAGGAGCGACAGGATGGGCATTAGCACAAGCAGGAATTATCCCTATATTTTTCCTCACGTTTTATTCAATTGGCAATAAAAATATAGTAAAAGCTAATATTGCGGTATGCGTAATAATGATTTTCTTATGCTTTGGGGCTATTGTGGGAATGACTGTTAAGTATTGTATTGGTTACTCGATTTATTGGACTGCGAATTTTTTGATCTTTATTCTTTTTGATGTTCTGGTAATGCAGCCAATATACACTATAATATGCTATTATTTAATGACTAAAGATATTAGAGATAAATTGTATGGGCTTGAAAAGGATAGTGGTGATGAAAGTGCAGCACCTAATGATGCAGCTCCGAAAGATGAGAAAGGACTAACCAATGGGAATCCAGATAGAGATGAGTAAATTAGGTACAACTATTTAATTAGATAAAAATTGAGTTAAGTGGTTTAGGTATTTATATTATGATTTTACTATTGAAATATGAGTTGATATAATGATTTTGTTGATTATGTTTAACAATTATGTGCTGGATTAGCTAGGATTTTTAATTATATGAGGATTTTGGATATAATCATTTGAATTAAATATAAAATTATTATTAGATATTAAAAGTTTAAAATATATTAAGGATACATCCTAATTTAAAAATTGTAGTGCAAGCATAATTAGTTTATACTATCAACTACATAAAATAGGTAAATCAGCATAGCTAAGTGTGTTTTTTTAATAACTATGAAAATTATATACTAGTTATTGAAGTAAGATACTAGCTATTGAAAATAAGGCACTAACTATTGAAAATAAAGTACTAAACAAATGATAATCTTTATAAAAAAAGTTAATATAATTAAATATAATAATAAGTATATTCTAGAATTGATGGAGAAAATCCAAAGAAGACTCGCAAGAGCATTACTTCGACAAAAGCAAAATAAGCTAATAAAGATTTCTATGCTCAAATATTGATAAATTCAAATAATTATTCATTAAGATCAATTAAAAAATTATTAGTTTATAGCATACTTAAAATTTAAGAGCTTATTTTAAGTAATATAATATAAGTGAAATCTCTAATTAGATGCTTATTACAAATAATTAGCAAATAGTTCTAGCTGCTCCTTCTTTTAATTAGCTGCATCCTCTTTATATATAATAAATGATTTTCCTACAATTTTTTGCCATACTCAACTTAGCAGCAGGGTTATCATTGCAGAACTATCAAGAAAAATCAGTTCCCAATCTCACTCATAGCGATTTGGTAACTTTTTCAATAACCGTAAGTCCTTCTCCAAATGAAAAAATCAACTACAATTCAACAATAGTTCTAAGCAGCATCCCAAAAGGAATTCTTAATGGTACCCTCATAAAACATTATAGCAATCAACCTTTACTCTTTGATACTATTTCCACATCTTTTAATCAGCCATTCTCAATTTTGGCATCAAGTGAAAACTATTTGGATGCTTATTACACACCTAAAAGATTTTTAAGAGAGAATTTTTATATAGAAATGGATTTCTGTGAAAATCAAACTATATCTTTTACTTTTACTGTGTTTATAAATTTGAAAACTTCTAGCGGCAGCATATGGAATGAAATTGAGATTATAACTTTGACTTCTGATTCATATAAATTTAATAAAGTTGAAAAGGAAATTACTAAATCAGGAGAAATTGAAATAACTTTTAGAGAAGAAGGAGCGTTTTTTCTTACTGCTTCAGCTGGGAATTTTAACTCTGTGATAAAACTTATCAATGTTTATCCAATGACTTTGATTTTTATCGATTTTCCTTACGCCCAAGGAATATTTAATACTTCAGATACTTTTACAGTCAAAATCGCTGTAGGAAATTATCTGGGTCAAATACTAAATAAGCAATATCAAAGATACACAATAGAATTAAGCCTGGATTGCAACAATAACTATTGTTCAGGTACAAAGCTTAATGAAGTTAATTTATCGAAGAAAACAAAAGACTCAATGGTAACTTTTAATAACATCCAAGTTCTTTCAAGTGGATGCTTTAAACTAAAAGCTAAAATTAAAGACTATGAAATATATAATTTATCTGAAAATATTTATGTGTATAACAATCTTAAAAAAATCAATGCAAAACTAAGTCCAAAAGTAGCAAGTCAAGGTGTATCTCAGAATCTTACTATAAGATTAATAGCAGAAGATGACGATGTTTATTTTAAATATTGCGATTTAGATATTTCATCGTCATTAGAAATCATACTCAATGATAGCAGTGACAGTAACGACTCTATTGATTATAGAAATGGAATTTTAACTAAAGATATTACCTTTTTGGACTATGGAAAAAATTCTATCAGTATAAAATGTGATAATGTTACAAAAATTATTAAAGATATTAATATAAAAAAACTAACATTAATAGCTTTTAGCATTGGTGAAAAAAGAGTAGTTGAAGGACAATGCTTAAGTTTTAAGGTGCATATTTTAGATCAATATGGTGATATAATGTATGATTACAATGGATATCCTGCATGGGCTATAATTGATGGAGATGCAAGACTAGGTCTTGAATATGATTATGAATTTAACGGCTATCAAAAATTGAAATTTGAAGTTAATAATGGGATTCATGATTTATGCCTNTGAATATGATTATGAATTTAACGGCTATCAAAAATTGAAATTTGAAGTTAATAATGGGATTCATACAAGCAAACATTCAGTACAAGTGGTAAAGTTTATATACACTTTGCTATTGGGAATACTAAATCTAGTACACTTGGGCCTTTTTATGTAGATTTCCCTATATGTGGTCTTCATTCAGGTCCCATAAGTAGTTATTCAGTCCTTGTAGCCCTTTATATCGCATTATCAGCAATATTTTATTATTTCGATAGGAATGTTCGTTCATACAAGCCTGTTCGACATTTGTTTTTCTTTATATACCCACTCACAGCTTTTTGTTATAAACAACCTGGATATAGAAGATTATTATTATGTGCACAAGCTTTCATCAGTGAATTGCTTATTATAACTATGATTGGGGCTATGTATTTTGCTAATGATAGTACAAGTGCTACTATTTATTCTGACTTTGAGCACTTTAATAAATATCAACTTATGATTGGTGCTGAAGGATATGCTCTAGCTCAAGCACCGATAATAACATTTTTTATATTGAATTTTTACTTTGCCAATAATAGGAAAGCTATTGTTTTGAACATAATATTAAGTGCTGTTTTGATTTTTTTATGTTTCGGAGGGGTTATTTATATGAATACCAAATCCTGCATTGGCTACTCAACTTACTGGACCGCAAATTTTATGATCTTTTGGGTGTTTGATCTAATCACATTTCAGATTTTATATTCATTTATTTTCATGCTGTTACTTCCGAAAAACTATAAAATATTACTTGAAGGTGCACAAACTGAAGAAACCAAAAAAGATCAAGGTGTTATTGTAGTTCATTTAGATTATGATAACACAGAAAATGCTGGAGGAAATTCAGCCATTAATAAAAATATATCGAATGCTAGTTTTTCACTACCTGAAAATAAAGATAACTTAGAAGAAGCTAAAATTGAATCAGAAGCACTTTGTGTAGCTGATTTTAATGAAATTGACGTTAATGTTGCAGGGTAATTAATTTTTATTACTAATATAGTTATGATAAATCAAAGCTTATAAATTATATAATAAAAATATAGGTAATCAAGATTGTTATAGATTTAACTCTTAATGATTGTTGTTTAATTATAGGAATATAGCTAAGATTTAACATTCACTTACGCAAGTTCCACAAACAGATATGTGATTGTCCAAAGTCTACAATTTAATCGAGTTCTATAAGGAAAACGCTTTGAACTGCTGAAAATTATTTACTACTAAATTTTAACTTAGTTCCATCATAGCCAACTGTTTTTTTGAGACTATGAGGATAGAGAGCTCTTTCAGAGTTATAAAGTTTTTGAGTAGTAGCAAGATTTCTACTTGCGAATTAAATAGGCTTAGTTAGCCAGCTTCATCCAACTCATAAGAACTTGACTTTGGGGGAATAGTTATGGCTCCGCATCCACCAAAGGATAACTCATAAGCATGACTAATTCATTCTAAAACTCTATGATGAATATCTAGCATAATTACAGAGGTTGAGTCAGCACTAAGGAAGAGAAACCTTTTAAATTAGAGCCATGTCATTCTCAAACTAATTCATAGCAATATTTATATAAATAAAATGTTTAAGTTTCAAGATGATTATTATGGTTTATGTGTATTTAGAGTGTTAGGATGCTATTTTAAATAAGTATTTTTAGTTTCTAAGAGGAACATAAGATTTATTATAGTTCATTACTAAATTTACCATAAATTCCTATCAATCAAGTAGTGAAAACTCTCTAGTATTGGGAAAAATTGCCAAATATACTTCTGTTAAAAATTGCAAAAATATATCAACGCATTTTTGATTCTGAATAAGTAGACAAATATATTTATTAATCATATTAAAAATTATGATTTATTATGAATAATAGTACCTATGGTCAAATTATTACAAATAATTAAAATAGTATCTCGAATTTTCATATTTTAATTAAAGAATCATACTTAAAGATGTAAAAAATATCTAGGAATATTTAAAAAAATTCGTGAAATAGTTATTATTTGAAACATTATTTCGATAATAACCTTAGAGCATGAAAAAAAATTAAAAGTAGTATCAGTCAATATAAGGTATGCTTAGAGCATGAAAAAAAAATTAAAAATTAGTATCAATCAATGTAAGGCATATTTAAGTGTGCTATGAACTATTAATTATACTACATTACTATGTAAAAGGATATCCAATAAAGTTACTTTATGGTAATTCGCTTTTTAATATAATATTACTTTACGTGGATATAGTTTTAAAATGATTTTAATTTAAAGTCCACGGTTGCAAATTAGAAAGCTTTCAATTTAAGATAATACAAATTATAAATTTTTTAAAGACAAGTGAAAGATGAAAATAATTATCTGTAGATTTAGAGTTAAAGAGCTAATGTTTTTAATTATTCTATATAAAATAATAGAGCTTCTGAATTAATTACTCCTTCTAATAGCATACTCATAATACAAACTCCAGTACCCAAACCGTCTCTAATAAAATAAAACTATATCTCCTATTAACAAAATCTATAATAAAAATGATATTGAAATTCATAATAGCCTTATCATTACTATCATATGCATTAGATTTCTACAACTACACAGAAGTATCAGCTATTTAGATCATCTATGAAAATTATATTATATTTTCAATATCAATACGTCCATCGATATCAGAAAAAATTGGCATCAACTCAACAATAATCCTAAGCAGTTTTCCAAACAATATCCTCAATGGCATTTTATCCAAAGCCTACAATGACCCATCCTTAACTTTTAATCAAATCTCCACAAACTACACCAATCTATTCACCCTATTGGCTTCAAGCAATGGCCTTACAGATGCTTACTATTCACATCAAAGACTACTAAAAGACATATTCACAATATCCATATCATGCTTTGAAATCCAAACCATATCATTTTTTTTCAATGTTTACATATCTATTGAATTTTCAAATGCAGAGTTTTCTTATCCTAAACCCATAACTTTAACTTCAAATTCTTCCTTTATGTTTGGTGAAAAAGATAAGGACATAGCTGGCTTTGGGTTTTTCAGGGTAAAAGTTTCGAAACCTGGTGATATTGAGCTTAAAGCTTCATCAGGGTATGTTTTTGACAAGAAAATTATCAGTATTAAACCTTTAAGCTTACTTTTTATTAAGCTGCCTGAGTTTTTTAATACTTCATCAGCGTTAACTACTAGCTCAGATTATATATCAGTGACTATAGGGGTAGGGGATTATTTCAAACAATATTTTGAAACTCAATCTGAAATATATAATATAAATTTATCATTAGAATGCTATCAAGCTCATTGTTCAGGAACAAAGCTAAGCAATAGACTTAATGGCACAACATACAAAGCATTTATCAGCTTTCAAAGTTTTAGGATATTTTCAGGCGGACTTTTTAGATTGCGTGCTGAATGCATGAGTTATAATGTGGTAGCATATTCCCAGCCTTTTTTAGTTTACAATGATATAATGAGAATTAATGTTAGAACTAGCTCAAAAAAAATAATCCAAGGCTATCCATTGACACTCATTATAAGGATTATAGCAGAAGATTATGGACTTTATTCACTACCTTCATTGATTACAATTTCATCTATATCACAAGAAATTCATGGGAATTATTCTATTTATAACAGCATTGGAATAGTGACAACTAACGTTTATTTCTTAAAATCTGAAGAAATGTCTATTAACATTACATGTGAAAAAGTATCAAATGTTATTAATAATATAACAATCATTCCAGTTGTAATAAAAGCAACTAATTTAGGAAATTTCAATATTAATAAAGGAGAACATTTGCATTTTGCAGTTGAAGTTAAAACCAAAAAAGGAAAATACGTTAAAAATTACCCAAAAGATGCTGTTCAGATAGTTTTAATAGGCGATGCAGAAGCTGATAAAGGAATAGGATACATAATTAACAACAAAACTAATAAAACAACTGTGGAGATTAATAACGGTAAGGCTGAGATAACAAAATTCACATTTAAATCAGGCGGCAAAGTTTATATTTACTTCGCTATTGGGAATACAAAATCTAACATTTTAGGTCCCTATGATATACATTTTCCAATCTGTGGTTTTGGTAAAGGACCTATAAGCAGTTACTCAACTTTGTTATTCTTATACCTGTCATTTTCTATATTTTTTTATTTTAAAGACAAGAATGTTCGTTCATATAAAACAGTGAAATTTTTATTTTTATTTATGTATCCACTAACAGCTTTTTGGTATAAACAGCCAGGTTTAAGGAGACTATTATTATGTGCTCAAGCTTTTGTTAGTGAGTTGCTTATCTTAACTTTGATTGGAGCGATATATTATAAATTTGATAAGCCTGATACTAAATATGAATCGGACTTTGAGCATTTTGATAGAAGCCAGTTTTATAAAGGAGCTTGTGGATATGCGCTAGCCCAGGTACCTATTATTGCATTATTTTTCTTGAATTTCTATTATGTTAATAATAGAAAGTATGTGATTTTAAGCATTTTGTTGTCAGTGATTTTGATTGTGATGTGTTTTGGAGGAGTGATTTATATGACTCTTGATATCTGCATAGGGTATTCAACCTACTGGACTGCTAATTTTATGATTTTCTGGATGCTAGACTTACTTACATTTCAAATAATTTATTCAGTAATATGCATGCATTGCACTCCAGAAACATTGAAAAAAATACTTAAAAATAAAGTACCTGAAAGGTCTGAAGAAAATAATGAAATTTCTGTTGTTTATTTCAACGCTGAAAACAATCAGTTTTCTAATGAAGAAAAAAAATCTGAAAATTTGAATGACTTGATAGAAGATAATAAGCCAATAACATTCCGTAATTGTGATGATACAGTTAACCCTGATTCTATTATTATTAATGCTGATCATTTAGTAGAAGACAATAGCAATTTATCATAAAACTGATAATAAATAATAGATTAGATACTTTCAATACAGTTTTCCATTAAAAATTATCAAAATAATGATTTCTATAAAGTTATAAAATTCATAATATACTAACATTGCAGGATTTTAAAATAATCTTAAAATGGACAAAAGCAAAACTTTTTGCGAAATCTGCAAGACCTCTGTCCCAACATCTTTCCTCCACAAGCACGAAAACTCCGAAAGACACATGCGAGCCCGAGCAGCCAAAATGTTCTACACATCAAAAAAAAGCAACAAAAATCCTTACAAAAAATCAAAGCTTGATCCTGAGCTGCCAACTAGTTTAAATGAGGCCCTAGTCCAAGGTCAATACAGCACAACAAACAATCGTGTCAAAAATGTATGGGTCCTTATAAACGATACAAGTACAGGAAGGAGATATTTCAAAAATCGTCTTAGTGGGAAAACACAATCAAATAAACCTATTGGCTTAAGAGATGAAGATATACAAGAAGAAACAGTTCAATCAGTTATTGTTGAGGACTATGAAAAAGTTTACTATGGTGCAGGAGAAGAATACGAAGAAAGGGAAATCGGCCAATGGACTGAAACACAAGCTGGGTATTGGTTTGGTGGAGAGGATTTAGAAAGTGAAAGTAGTGAAGTGGCATTAAAAAACAAAGATGATGAAGCAAATTTAAATATAGAAAATGAGAAAAATAAGATAAAAGCTGATGGAGATGAGGTGAAACATATAAAAAAATTTGAAGGCGAAGAGGGGAAAAAAAGTGAAGTTATTGAAATAACTGAGATTTTGAAAAAACAGCTGGATGAGAAGAAAATTGAAGAAGAACTTATAGATAAGCCTGTATTCAAAGACCTGCATACATCTTCTAGTTTTAAGAAAAGGAATTTTAAATCTAAACCTTTGCAACTCCCTTAAGATTATGTAATAGTAATATATGAGCCAAAGCCGTGAATATAAGCAAAACTATCTTAAAGAGCAGATAATCGACAATTCCTTAAACCCAGAAGACTTCTTAAGATATTGCGATACCTTTAAAGGTGGAGATATTGATGCTTACACATTTGAACAGCTACAGTACATTGTCCAATGTTTCCAAGATATGGTAATCTCAAGTGCATCAAAAGAACCTGAACCTTTAAAAATTGATGTACCAGAAAGCATTGATGTATCAGAAAGCATTGATGTATCAGAAAGCCATGATGATTCTAATATAAAAAGACTATCACTTGAATTAGAGTCCAAAAAAAAACTTGATAGTTCTACTTATACATTAAACACAGCGAAACTAAAGGAAAATACTTTATCTTCAGAAGAGAATATTAAAATAACACTTGGACAGTAAGAAGTATTTAGAGTTGATGAAGCATTGGCTGGGGTTTTAAAAGGTAAAAAGGTGTATCCAGTGACTAGTGAGCCTTTTGGATGGATAGTTGAAAGGCAAGCTGATGATTTTGTGTGGCTCAGGAAAGTGTTGGCCAATATTTTCCCTGGGGTTTATTTGCCCCCATCACCTCCAAAAAGATTTAGGAAGTCAAATGATGCTAGTAATAAACAGCAATATTTTCTAGAAAGGTTCATAAATGCCATGACTCGTAATCCTCTTCTAAAGCGAAGTTCATACCTAGAGTCATTCCTCATGGAAACAGACTACCAAATCTTTCAAGAAGTCAAGAAAAAAGGAAAAAAGTTATCAAAAATTTCCAAAATTGAAGACTATTGGACTATAGATGGTTTTGCCATATGCAATCTGTTCAACGACGAAAGCGAAAAAGTTTCCCTATGCGAGTATCTAAATGTTGTCGAGTCAATGAAAAAAAAAATCAAACGAACAAGTGATGAGGTTATCAATGCTCTAAAAGGAATCTCAGAGCTCATAATGGAGTTATCAAAATGCTATGAAACATTAGAAAACGTGCAAACTTTTATTAGTGAAGTAATATTTAAGTAGGTTGAAGCATATAAACCCTTATATTCAAGCCTAAGAAATACATTTTCATATTGGTCTGAGCATGAGCTTAAATCTGCAGAGATGATGAAAGGATATTTCAATATGTTTTTCAAGTATGGGTACTATGAAGTTAGCCCATTAAAAGAAATTTTTCGAGAACGGGATCAGAAATATGATAATTATGAAAAAGCTAAAATCAAACTTGCTCAAAAAAAAGAAAAATTATGGACTGCTGGGGATTTAAATAAATGGGGTTTGACAAATGAGGATTTGTGGAATGCTTCTGTGTTGAAAAATGATAAAACTTTGGCGCTTAGTAAAATGTGTAGGAAAGACTCAGACGATCTGATTAGAATTAGGGATGAGTTTACTTATATAAACTACCAGTCCAAATCAGAAATGCTTAGGGTTTTAAAAGATAATCAGCTTATAGAGAATTTGCATTTTACTGAGTTTGCTAGAAGCATGTGCACCCATGTAACTAAATTTCATGTAATATGGGGAGAGTTGATAGGCAATTTGAGCAAAATTAGAACCGAAAATATCCTTTCAAAAGTTAACACTCCAAGGGTTTCTTTAAAAACTTAAGTAGATATATAGGATTATTTAACTTTATATGAGGTTGTGATTGAATAATATATAGATTGAAGTGACTTTTATATTAGGATATATGAGTGATTTAAATTTGAGATTCATACTGGAATTTTAAGGCTTTTGTATAATATTTTTTGAAAGATCATGTAGTTTATATGACAAGGGCTGGACAATAGTCAAGCAATAATTCCTAACTAATGCTAATGTAGTTTATATTTTTTGTTAAGAATAATGATGTGAAATGATAAAAATATCATATTTTATAGTATGGATTTGCAAAATTATAGGTTTTAATAAGCATGCGATTAGTATAAAATATTATCTCAAAAGAAGAATTTGATTAAGTTAGCGTAAGATATATTTTATAGAATATTTATGATATATTAAAGATGAAATTCAAGATGAATTTAACATCCACAACTATAAGAATCATTATAAAAACTCTATATGAAAGTTCTATATTTTCAAGGGATATAATAGTTTATAGTCTACAAATATTTAAAGAAAAAAATAATATAAGAAGCATAAATAACCTTTAAATACCAAATAAAAATCACTAAAGTAACTATAGTAAAATAAAAATCCTATATTTAAGTTTAAGATTTAAAAATATAATCCATAAACCAAAATTTTAAACTCAAATATCAATTATCATACAAAATCTTCGCCATTTACTATACTTTTTTATCAAATTTATAATATAAATTAGACAGGCAATACAGAAAGCAAGAGATCAATTTAATTACAAATTTACTAATTGAACTATGATCATAAAAATCCTATTTATTAGTTTTTCAAATTTTTATAAAATCCAAAAGTGAATTTGGTGCTTGCTATTTGTTTGGAATTCGAAATTATTGAATGAAAAGATATACCTAATAAAGTAGCTTTATGCTTAATAATATAAATTAACTTATAGCACTCTAGGAAACAATACTTTACCAACAACAATATTCTATCTTATAAAAAAATAAAGTCAAACACTTTTTGTATTAAAAAATGTAATTAACCATACAAATAAACACCCGTAGGCATTTTCAAAACTAAATCTACTTATAAAAAACCAAAATATACGAAAAACAATCATCCTATCTAAGGGTAAAAATAAAAATTCATTAAAATCTAACAGAAAAGTGAATTAAAAGCATAAAAATAATCAAAAGTAATTCTAATATGCCTCAAATGGTATATAAAGCACATCGAAAAATTACTATTCATCTCTTTATTCCATTCAATCCTAAATCAGGCTACAAAATCATCCTATATGCCCAATCAAATAGCATCCCTCTAATCAGCACCCTCCAATTCTACCGATTTTTAAAATGATTCATTACAATTTGTATTATAAAGGACTTATAAACCTTAAATAGCATCAAACACATAAGTCTGCTTTAATTACATAAGAACAATTCTTACTGGACCTTAAATTTCTATTATTCAACAAGCATTTCTTGATTAACAAATAAAGAATTTAATTCAAAGATGCAAGCAAATCCTAATGCTCTTCATAATCAGTACACAAATAATGATGAAGAAAGCAAAGATACAGAAGATATATATATCAAAAAATATTACATAGAGCCCGAAGAAGATATTGAAAGTGGAAGTTATCCCAATATACAAGGAAATAATGCTGGGTATATTAATATAAATATACAAAATGACATTAGTTTTAAAACTCTAAAACTTCTTAAGGAGAATAACCAAAGGGAAGAGGCCTTAAATTGTGTCGCTGAAAATTTTATAAATATTCTCTTTAGTAATTGAAAGCTTTGTAAGCCCATTCTTTGAATTAGAATAAAGTCTCTGAGCTTATTGAAAATATCTTTAATTGTACAAAATAATTGAATGCGAGAACGATATTTAATATTGTAGATTTGAAAGGAATTTTTGAAAATTGACTATGTAGAGCGAATTAAGGTTAAAGAACACTTTGACATATTTCAGCATGCATTCATCAGTTTATAGCAAATTATTTATGCATTTGACTTAAAATCAGTCATTTGAATTTCATGAACCTTTTTGATTTGATAATTTTAATATTAATGATATTGAATCTGGAATTATGGGAGTTTATTATAGGAAATTAAATCATTAAAATATTTGGCTTGAAGTTAAAAATACTAAAAATGCTTTTAAAAAGTTATAAAATTACTTATTTAACACTTTACCGCAAGGACACCGTTTAAGAGTACCTAAAAACCATCAAAAGCCCCTGACTTCCTCTAGGAAACATAGTAACAAGAAACCAATCAATAGAAAGCATCTGTAATCCACATACTGCTAACACAATAAAATAATTCACTAAATAAACTGATGCATATACGGAAAAAAAACAAAGATACAAGGTAAACTACTGATATTGTCGGATAGTCATTATTTGATACGAAAGTCTTCATATATTCTTCAAAACTTGATTTTAAATAGCTTAAAGATAAATGCACGATAAGGTAAGTTATACAAAAAGCATTACAAATTTTTCTGAAAAAATAAAAACTGCATGCCAATGATGTTATAGCAAAATAAAGGAAAAAGCTGCAAGGTATGAAATAGGGAAAAAATTTAGCCTGGAAGTCTTACTAGCTGCGCTTTAAACTATGCTTAAAGGAGTGATAAAGCTAGCTATTTCAGATAGGGAGGATTTGACTAATCCAAGTTTTGCTCTCTGGACTCATCGATATTTTCGAATAGTTTGTTTTTGTTTGTGATTTTTTCATCGGAAAAGAAAGATATCTTGTCAACACCTGTCACTATAGTTACCATTATAATTCTAAAAGTTATCCATTTAGCATATCTTAGAACTATAATTATTGTCACAAACACCACTTTTTCTTATAAGATTTTAATATTTAAAAACTATATCTAATCTCTTACTTTATGCAGCATCAATATTTATTATCACACTATAAAATTTGATTTCATCCAAAATCTATTTCATTATAAATCCTCTAATTCTCTTATCATCCTCAATCTTCTTAAGCATAATTCCGAACTTTAGTCAATTACTATTCATCATAATTATCGATTTAATAACATAAAAATCATAATTCTTCTTTAAAATCGTATCCCATCTTAAGTCCTATAGTCCTACCAAAATCCATTTTCCATATTATCCAAAATACTCTTCATTATTCTAATATGAGCTTCCATTTTCCATAGTTATAATATTTTTTTATGAGGATAGAAACGGGCGGACTGTCATTGATGATTTAACTGCAATCTGATATCTAAAAATTCACATGATGAGCGATGACGAGTATGATCATTGATTATATGAGGCATTTGTCTGAAATATTTTTCTTTATTTCCTTAAATTTCTTGCCTGTATAAATATTTGCATGATATTTGCTGTTCTTCACTTGCTATAAGGACTATTCCTTTCTTTTGCAATGATGAGGAGTTTTATTGGATTTTTAGATCGATAAGTAGGTTCCTTTATCACCATAAAAATTAAAAAGTAAATTTAGCTGAGGGCAGAGAAAGAATTTTTACCATAAATATCGCTTTTGATGCTTATGAAGTTTAGGGCCAAAGATTGGTATTGTTAGAACTTCGTGCTGGTTCAATATAAGTATTTAAGCTATAGTAAAGGTATTAAATGCTACTTTAAGGATTTTGGTAGCAAAGCTTGAAATTTTTAAGATGTGGGGAATTTTACTTAAGGCAAGGGATTAAAGAGGGTATTTGTATAAATTTTAAGCTCTCAGTGGTAATTTTGATTTTTCGGTTTATTAGATGAATATATTTTTATGTGCTTTGCTAGAGGAAGAATAAAGTTAAGTATATAATAGGAAATTATTAAATTGACTAAAAAATCAATTTTACAATAGTTTTTTAAGAGATATATGCATCTATCTAGTTTTTAAAATCATATCCCAAAATACATAATTTGTACAGCCCTGAATTATTCCATTTTGCATATAATTATTTGATTTTCCACATTCCCAAATCAAATCCAAAAATATATTTGGACTTACAATTAGCTCTTGAAATGATCACATAATTCTATTCAGTTAATCTCCTAACCTAATTATTAATTCTCTTAAATAAACCTCCATTTCACTATAGTAATCATAATCACCACTCACAATAAAAATTTCCAAAACCCTAATAAAAATCCATTCAATAACTTCCTAAAATAATTTTTTTAACCAAATATAGTAAAAATTTTTTGTTTAAAATCTAAAGTATAATTATTAGCAGTGCATGATTATAAGCCTTAAGCGATTATCTATTCATTATAACTAATTTTATTTATCTAGCATTTCATACCTTCAATAATTAGACTTTACATCAAAGTTTTAATATCAAGCTCTAATATTCTATAAAAGCGCTGCAATCTTAATTATTTATCATTACTAACCTTCAAACATCTATCTAATAAAATTATACTTAACTCTTGCAAGCTAAAAAATATTTTTTTTATTTCTCATTCAGATTTATGCTCAACTAATCTTATCCAAACCATCTGATATTATATCAATCTTTTTCTTCTTAATAAACCTTCATAAAAATAAATATATCAAACATCCAATAAATATCTTCTTAACTTTCTTCCACATTAAATGCTTCTTCCTTAATAAAATTTCAACACCCTTTAACAAAATTAGCATTTATCAGAGCAGCACTTATCATAATGATTATTAAAAATAACTGATAGAGTTAGTTTCTTTAAATTTAATCCTATATAATAATTGTAAAAATGAAAGCTAATAGCCCAAGGCATGGGAAAAGACGAGAAACAAAATGCAATTTACCAAGACTAAAAATATTGACTATTGCAGTACAGTAACACCAAGTCCAAACAGTTCTGGTAACTCAAATTTTGCTGATATTTCACATAAAAATGCAGTTCAAACCAGCCTATTAAACTAATCGAAGATATAAAGGAGGGGATATAGATTATTATGAAGATTATATGCAAAATATATATAGGAAAAACGAAATTAAAAGGTTTAGAAGATTATCATGTAAAATTTCTCTTATTGGTTTATGGATACTATGATGTTTGATGAACTAAAAAACACTAAAGATGAAGTTTTATCAATAAGCCTATCAAGCTCTTGGCGTAAAGGCTTCGAAAACTGGTCTGAAGAATCTTAGATAAATTCGAACCAATTAAATTATCGTAAACTTGTACTAATAAACTAACTTTTTATAATCTTATCTTCAATAAACCTCTTAATGATTTTCTTAAACTTATCATCATGGCTATCAAAATCTGTAAAATCCAATTCACTTGCCCTCATTTTTAAATCCTCTATCTGTTCTGAGCATATTTTTATTATATTATTAGCTTTTCGTAAACATTCTTTGCAAATTTTAAACAGTTCCTCAAGCTCAATTGCAAATTTCCTTATTTTTTTAAAGTTTTTAATAAATCTTATTTCTATGTATCCAAAAGCTTTTACTGAAATTTCTGGGTGTCTTTCAGCGATTTTAAATAGCTTCTTACGATAAGTGTCTCTGGAATCTACTATTATGCTTACCATTTTTTTCCCTAGGATAAAAAGTTTTGATATGTACTCGGGCAGTTTTGTGAATAAGAGCTTGAAAATGTTGTACTTCTCTTTGAGGATATCAGGAAGATGAGTTTGGTTGTTTATGATAATCCCAGGGGAATAGTTAGAAAATATGCATATTTACCTAAAATTTTCTTGTCTTATAGAAAATATCAAGTCATCCACTTCATTTCCCCCCGGATTCCCTCCACAGCTCATATTCCAATGTATAAGATAGAATATCATATATAAATATTGTTCCTCAAATGCATCTCCCACACTTTTATCTGGAACCTCAATTGAAATCTTTAAGCAATCAATAATGCTTTCAAAGTCATTTTTGTATATCAGGAACTCGTTTATATCATCGTTCACTTTTTTATAAAATTCATTACAGTTTTCAAGCTGGTCTTGAAATTCTCTTATGCCATCTCTGCTTATTTCTGGTGATTTTGGAGTTGCTAGATTTAATTGATTAATTTCTATTGTTCTATCCATGCAGAAAATTGGTAAAGTGTTAAAAATATTTTCATCAAAGAGATCAAGCAGATACCAACCATGAATTCTTGGTGTGTTTCCCATTTATTTATTATTAAGAATTATGTGAAATGCTTTTTGATGATAAAGATTTGAAATGCTGAGAATGATATTTTGGGTATGGAAATTATAGCGGTTTTTTTCTTGAGTTTATAGAAGATTTTTGAGAAAGTTTTCATTTGTAAGGAATCACTTTTGGATTTTATATGTGTACTTGCTGTGAAAGTATGCAAATCAATTTGCTATAAAATATTGATAAAAAATTAGGCTAGTTTTTTATATATAATATCCAAACTNATCAATTTGCTATAAAATATTGATAAAAAATTAGGCTAGTTTTTTATATAGAGATGGCAATATTTTAGTAATAATTTTGGCTAGGCTAACCATACAACCTAACTTCATTGCAATGTTGAAATATGCTATTTTGAACTTAAAAACTTAAAATCCTTATCTTTAATTGATCAAAATAACGAAAATCCTTTCAACTATTATAAAATTAGAAAGAATGTTTTTGATAGTATCAGTGGCAAAAAGATAATAATAATAACTTTATTGCAACATTTTTGATAAATAATGGACGTGAGATTAAAGACAGTGCTATGATAGCTTAAGATAATTATTTTTGTTTTATTAAAACTCACATAAGAGACATAAGGCTAAGAAATTCATTGAGTCGCTCTTTAATTATAAAGTGAGCTATATAATAATGGTTGATTTACTTGAGGAGCTCAAGGAAATTGGAGACTTTGACTCAGAAAACTTTATCTTTATCAACGAGCAAGTAAAGCTGAACTTAAACAAGAACTTCTATTCAAATGGGCCAATTCCCCAATAAAAAATTTCATATCACATGCTCCCAATTGTAATTCCTACAAAGGACTCAATCAGCTATATCAAAACCCTTCTATACGTCCTCCTAAAAAAATACCCCATTTTCATCGCTCTCAAATCTTTCCAACACCAAAGAACTCCCAGAAGTAAAAAGTACATAGAAAGGATAAATTGGAGATTTTATTGACTTAGAATGAAATGCCAAAATTAATAATGAGCATCTCTGAATCTATGCTAGTAATGTATCCACCTGGAATAGCATCAAAAAAAAACTTCCAAAGCGTGCCAACATTTTTTCTTCTCCAAATAAGCATAACTAAGTTTTCAGTAATCACTTCTTTTATTCTTTGTCTAGATGATAATCCTATTTTTATGCCACTCCACGTGCCTTCGATATGATTAGTATGAAAGCCTGAATCAGGATTTTTAAAGCATTCTGAATGGTTTACTGTTTCGTGAAAATACAATCCCAACTTAGAGAGTGGATTGTAACCTTTCCAGCAGTTTGCAACAATGATTGAGCCATCAGTAGCATGCTCTTCTATTATTTTCAATAGTGCTGCTGAAGATAGATCAGGAACTATAGTTAAAAACATTTTTCTGGCTTCAGTTAACTCTACTCCTCTAAAATCCAAATTTCATCAACCTTGTATCCTTTTAGATATTTACGCTTGCCAAATTTAGCCTCATCAATTTGGACTTCAACAAATAGACCTCAAATGCTTTGATCTTTTAATATACTATAAATAAGTTGCTTAAAATTACAAATAAATTTCTTCACAGCATTGTGATGCAAGCTTGTTAGAGTAGTAACTTACATGATCTCTACCTTTTTCAGCCAAAGATAAGCAACTAATAGAACTCTGCGACTTTCAGACCTGCAATCTTCTAAGAAAGTACTGTTATACACACCAAAACTCTTTCAGCATGCCTTTTTGCCGCATCTGTAAATAGGCTTTCTGTCTTTTGGATAGTAAATTGTCAGCTTTCACAATTTATAGTTGTAAAGACTACTTGATTTTCAAGCAAATACTGAAGAGCAACTGTTCAGTTCTAAGATGATCTATGAGCTCAAAATATCTGATTCCATTTCTTTATTAATAGCCTATCTATTTTGATATAAGCTGCACTTAATGGTAGTAAGAAATGCTAATAATGTGGGTAGATGCATTACTAGTATTTAACCATAAATAGTATGAGTTGTTAAAAAAGTTATATTTATATTGTGTACATACTTTTGGGTTCATACAAATTTCCAAATTCTATTATTTTTAATTAGCCCAGATGCATTCTATGTATTCCCCCATCAAAACGAATACTGCATACTATCAAACAGAAAAAGTCGCTAATAAGAGAAATTTATAATCCAGCAATCCTTGAAATACTACAAAACATTGAGTTTAAATATCAAATTCGGAATCCTAGAGCCGAAGGGAAATAATGACCAAAAATCACAAGGCGGTGACAGGAAAACATAAAATCCAAGCTGAAGCTCAGAAATGTGAGGTATGCAAATGCAGTATAATCTAACAATATTATTTACATATGCTTTTTAAGAGGTTTAGCTTGTCTTTTCAAACTTTGTGATGGCCTTTTACTTTGTCTTGGTTTGACTGTTAATGCATTTTCTCCTAATTTTGATGTAGTTCTTGGGGTTTCTATTGACGAGTTCAGCTCAGCGAGATTTTTCCTTAATGGGGATTTGGGGTAATTGTTATGGACTATTTGCTTTGCTTCTGAGTTTGGATCTTCTATGCAAGTCCTAAGATCTTTATATATATTCCCGACTCTACATTGCAGTTTTCCATTACGTAGGAGAATATTGAACTTTTTCCCATTGATTGTGTAAACTTCCTCAGGTTCTTTGTTTAATATTGATATGTTCATTTTTTCACATTCTGCTCGCAAAGCTCGCTCAATTAATTCCTCAGATCTCTCTTTTATCACTGAAGTACGACTTTCTGATCTTTTGTTTTCTAATTCTTCAATTTTTTTCTTATATGTTTCGAGTTCAACTAAAAGTTCTGAGATTTGTGTACCAATCAGACCATTGTTTAAGCTTTTTAAATATGAGTTTTCGATTTCAAACCTTGTTATCTGAGCTTTTAAACCTAAAATTTGGGATAATGCTAAACTGAGTTCTTTGTTTTTTTCCTCAACCTCTTCAAGTATTTTGTCAGTATATTGTTTTTGTTTAGTTAGGCTTTCTTGGAATGATATCGAGATTTCTAACAGTTTATCTTCAGTCTTATCATTAATCTGTGTGCAAATCTCAGTATCAATCGGCCCTTTTGAGGTCTCTATATGTTCCTCAGTATGGTTGCAGTCTAATTTACTAGACTCGTTAAAGCTTGGCTCATCTTTATCTTCATATATAATCATAGTGTTTTCCTCATAGTTCAACTTAATTTCAGGCATTAAATCCTGGTCCATACCGCTTTCCTCTGTGACAATAGCGCTATAAATTTCTTCCATTTCACGTTTATGAACTAAAAGCAGCACCCTTGGTTCATAAACCTCTTCAGGCTGTTCTAAAAGATAGTCATAAGATTTATAAAACATCGGGAGCCAGACCATCCCATCATCTTCAAATAGATGGATAGAAAAACTGACAGAGTACTTTTCTTCGCCTTGGGATAATAATATTTGATACTTACCGTTTGAGTTTACTATAAAACTTTTATCTGACAAGATTGGAAAAAGTGTCTCGAGAGTGTTTTCATTAAGTAATACCTCGCAATTAGTAAAAGTTTCGATGCCTTCAAAGCGTATAACTCGAACTTCATAAGCACATTTCCACATTTTTAAATATTAACGATAAATTCATGAGCATGAAAAGCAACCGATTCATGCAGAAGATAAAGTATTATAGGTTGAAAGTATATTTTGAATCAAGATTAGCTTAGTTTTTTTGGGTAATTTTTAATTTTATGTAAATTATGGTGGTATTAGTAAAATTAGGAGATTGGATATAATTTATAGCGGAGAAATAAGGGAGAAGTAGAGAAGTTGAAGAAAAAAAAATATATAGAGTATGATAGGTTTTAATTAAGTTAAAATTTTGGGTTGGCTATGGTTAAATTAAAAGTGTTATGAAATTTGTTGAAAAAATAGTTTAAGGTATTAAAATTACATGAAAATGTAAATAATACAACTATAAGTTTTGGTAAATGCACATGATTGTCTCTATACTTTGCTACTTGGATAAAAACTATTAAAAAAAGATAATTAGCAGAACGTGCTTAGTGTGCCTGAACTATTAAATATGCTATAATCATCATCATATTATATATATGCAAAGTATTTCATAACAAAGAATAGCTTCTATAAGCTATCACTTAAATTTCCTAAAGTCTATCCAAGCCAAAAATCTATCTTCTTCTATATTTTTTATATCATAGAAATTTAATCTAAATTTATTATATAACACATAAATAAATTTTCAGCTTGTCATCACAATAGTTGCTTAAGCAAAAAATCCCAATTTTAGCTCGAATATTTTTTTACTTCAAAAATATAATTGTACAAGAATCAAAAGTCAGACACTGCATAAAGCATATAAAAAATTCATAAGCCAAATAGAATAAATTCAATTAAACCAAAAATAAACTAAAAAAAAATCTCTCCACTATCAGCATTTTCATATTTATGCACTTTTTTCATTCCCTTATAAACCTTCACCTTCAAGCCAATCATAAAAAACAAAGCTATTCTCAGCCCATACTTTCGAATCTTATTCCATAATTTCTCCCTTCCTTTTCAATCATCTTAATCCCTTTAAATAACTTCCTTAAGAAAATTAATCTCTGCAGAATTTCAAGAAGGAAAATCACGTCAAATATTGAGATTCTAAATGAAAATCATATCGAAATAAATAGTTTTTAGATCAAACTAAATTATTTAAGGGCATCCTTCAGGGGAATGATACGGTATCATTCTAGTAGATTGCTTATCATAGATGATGTTATCAAAGTTGTAGCTATGATGCTCCTGGTACTCAGTCCAGCCAAAGGTTAGAATCCTCCACTGCTGGTATATGCAGCAGGTAACAAAAATAAAGAATGAAGTCCTGATCATCCACAGATTGCCCATTACGCAAGTCTCACCATTTCTTTCATAAGTTGTAGTCCTTCTTATCCATTTCGCATTGGAGGCAACTGATCTAGGGATAAGTCCTGGAATATTTTCTGGCACTCTGGCTCTGAGCGCTGCTGATTCGAAATTCTTCAACTGGGTCCACGTGAATCTAGAGACCATATTTATTCTTAAAAGCCATTTATTTTATCTAACTTACAATAGCCTTTAATTTTTATCGAGATTATGAATATGTCTGACAAATTAAACTCCTCATTAATTACAAGCAACTTAATTATTATACCTTTACCATAATTTAGCTTTACAAGATAAAAGCACCTTAAGCTAGAAATACAATTTTTTATGTTAAGTTTATATTTGACTAATAGATTTTAACATATGATATAAGATCATTAAATAGAAGATCGGGCTCAAAGCTAGTTGTTTTTTGCATGAATGAGTATAGAGGGAAAAATTTGGTATGTCCCCTTTATGTATAAGAAAATAATTATTTAGAAAATTTTAGCTTAGTTATTAGAGAAAGCATAAAGCCAGTTGGCTGACGAGTGATAAGGAATATTTCTAGCTGAGACCCTATCATATATAATGCTTTCAAAGTGGCAACAGTGATGTTTCTGACTTTTATACAAGAATTTATGGTATTCAGATCATCCGAAGTAGCAGCATGCTACTGCTGATACAAAATGCAAGCTGCATAAACAATGAAGCCTATCCCTTAGTATTTCTAAGCTTATTTTATTATATTTCTGAATAATATTTTCAATTTATATTTAAATTCTGAGTAGCAGAACAACAAAATATACCCGATTTTTTACTAGACAATGACTATTACTCTCAATAACTCATTTGAACTAATTATCTAAAATATCCTCTATAAAGCATTTTGATCTTTAATTAAATAAAAAAATAAGATGCTGAGAAAAATAGGTCTGATAGAAAATTCGCATAAACTCAGATTTGCATTGCTTATTGTAGCGATATTAAGTTAAAAATTTGGTTATGTATGAAGAGTATATCGGATTGATATTGAAAGCTGATGAGTTTTGCTTTTTGTAGGAAAAAGTTGTGAAATTATGTTTAGAGGTGATAAAATGACATGATTTTTTTTGGATAGTTGAGGCTTGTGTTTGGTGGAAAAGAAGTTTTTGAGAGCTATATAAAATATTTAATGCGCGAGGTAAAGATTAGTATAAGCTATCGGGACAAATACACTTAAAGTATTTTTATTTTTGGAAAAGATGTTAAGATGTGCTATGAATAATGAGAGTAAAGATTTTTATAATAGTTATGATTAAAATTGGATTAATACTTTCAAATGTTTCATGCGATGGTGTATTAAATAGTATCTTAATGATGCCTCATAAAAATTATAAATGCTAAATAATAATGTTTCACAAAAAAATAAAATACAAAATAAAACTATAAATGAAAGACATACAAATATATATAGATGCTATTAAAAATAATATAATTTATGGTGCAGATGAAAAAAAAATATCAGAAAAGTAAACTATAAATGAAAGGCAACTTTTTGCTGTTGTAAAGCTGACTTTTTTAAATATTTTATAGGATTCATCCTCAGCAGGGACTGGCCTAACAACCACAGAAATCATCCTGCCACCTAATTGGAATCATAAATTCGGCACTCATATCGGAAAACCGACAAATCAATAGCACCTGTG